>VZSZ01001999.1:382388-399562 GCA_013398815.1 Ibidorhyncha struthersii | reverse complement strand
TGTTAGGTCCTGCTTCCAACACACAGGTGTCACATCTCTCACCCGACCTATGCCCCCAACCCAATTTCCATCTCTACTGTAGAGACATCCCACCCTGCTTGATAAGCCCAGTCTCATCTCCAAGAAAGCATTTGGTAACCCGCATGTCGTTCTTGCCCAGTTGGCTCTGATCTCTGACGCCAGGGTAGAGCTCAGCCGTTGCCCCAGCTTGGCACAGCGGTTGCTCCCCTGCACATTCCAGCCCAACTCCTGCAACGCTGTGCAGATTCCTAAAGGGACTGAGCTCATACTGATGGTAGAGCACCATGAGGCTCCCTCTATTTCCCCGTTCCTGACCTCACCATCTCTCAGAGACTGTGGTCTCTGCCTGCCGGAGGCTGCTGCAGTGGCTGGGTTTCCTTGAGCACACCCAGCCTGTCGACTCAGGGGAGGTCCCCGGGTTTCAGTGCTCTAGTCCCTTCAAATCTGTTGTATTGCAGATATATTTTCGCTACCTCTCTCCTATTTGCTCTGCTTCTGAAGTTACAGCTCTCTTCCACCAACCACCTCCTCCTCATCCCATTCTCTCCATTATGATTTCAGCAACCACCTTCCCTAAAGCCACTGTCCTTTGGTCTGCAGCTCCAGAGGTTTCTCTTCTGCCTGATAACAGCTCAGAGATTTAAAACCCCTTCCTCCTCCCCACAAAAAAGAAAACAAAACCAACTCCCTCCCCCGCCCCTTATCTCCTCCTGCCAGAGTCTCTGGAGCAGATCTGGTCAAACAGACTGGCCGGATCAGTTCCTCGCATGGCTCTGTTTCTGGGAAGTGGATGTGCTGTCCATTGGACAGAGGAAGTGCCAAGCCTTGGCAGGTTCCCTACTTATTTGCAAGACATAAGCTGCTGGCATGGTGTCAGATGTGCATGCAAGAAAGCTGGGTGCCAGTTAAGACCTACAGTCCTGTTTGTTTCATGCACTGTGAACTTATCCTATATACACTATGGGCTGGTTTATGCTTGAGGACATAAAGGTATACATTTTCCTTTTACCTTCGTAACCAGAGCTTTACTTTCATCCATGGAATAGCAGGGTTTGCTACCAGGGCTCTTATTTTCCTCTTTTGCTCTTTCTCTCATTCTCTCTTCAGTTCTTAGTACTCAAGGTGAAGGGGGTATAGGACGGGGACAGGTAGAATTACAGTCCCAAGGTCCTAGTTCCTAAAGGTCCCTGAGCGACAGCACTATACAGTATCAGAAAACGAAGTGGTAGAGTTGCGTTGGCCATGTATATCCTGAGAGAGATTTCATTTCTGTTTCTTCTCTTCCTTCTTCTCCTCCGCATGCCTGCTTTAGGCTGTTGTGCATGGGAAAGGTGCAAAACATTCTCCCCCAGCCCAGCTCCCTCAGGCAGCCTGGAGTGTCCCTCATGCTCATGTCACAGTCTCTGCTAAAGAACACGACCCAGCAAGCAGCAATCCTGCCCCAAGCTGCAAACAAACTAAACCCTGATCAGAATTGCCTCCTGCACCACTGCAGCGAAAGTCAGAAGCAGCTCCACTTTGGAACAGAGCGCGCACTCTTTCCTCCCCCTTTCCCCACTGCTCTCCCTTCGCAAAGAAAAGGTGGACAGTAGCGGGCACACAAGCCGCAGCGTGGAAATCTCCTCCACCTTTCCAATAACAGGAGCTTTGTACCCCGTGCATGAGAGGTTCATGCTTTTCCTCATGGTTGTGATGGCCTGAAACCTCTGAGCCTTGAATAAGACTAAAATGCCCTTTTTTCTCCACTATCGCCTTTCTGGATTACTGGACCTCAAAATGAGACAGGGGTTTGTTGCCTTTCTTAGGGGTGGACACAGACAGCTACAGAGGGGGAAAATGGAAGTGTCACCTCGATTCTGGAGGAGGGCATTTCTAAAGGCGTTCAGCATTCTTCCCTCACCCCTGTACAGGAACACATTTTCTATTACTCCTCCAACTCACAGGACACTCAGTTGTTCTCCATCATTCTGCCCTGTCACCAGAAATTATAAGGCAGTTCCTGAACTGTGAAAAGTCCTGACCGCACACTCTTTGGCAAAGATTATTGTGTAGGACCAAATAGTCCAGATGTCTGGATACACTAAGACTGACTCTATGAAGTAAAACTGACCTGGCAATACCAGGTCAGAAACATTCAAAGAGAGAAACTAGGATGACTCCTGATAAGAAAGAGAACCCAGCCAACAGAGAACCGAGGCAATAGCAAAGGAGTCCGGCTCCCAGTCCCAGGAGGTGCAGAAATCAGCTGAGCAGCGCTTTTTCCCTGGAAAGTTTTTGGATTGTCGCTACAAAATTCTGGGCTCAATCTCTGATTGAAGCCTCAAATATTAAACACAGCCCCCTCTGTGCCTAATCTCCAGCTACTGGAGGCCCTGGGCTATACCTGCAGGGCACTGGATGGGGTTGGTCAGGACCCCACTCCATGTGGGGCTCAGCACCCAAGTAGCAAAGAACATAGGTGGGTTTTGCATCCTGTGTGCCGCTGCCCCTCAGGTGCCTAACTCCTCCCACACGTTTGTCAGGCTTTTACTACAACTAGCAAATTACTGGAGTTCCTGACCCAACTCCCTCAGCTTCAGAATTTCTTACCACGTGGCCGTTTGTTCTCCCTCCAATCTTAATAGGCTTCTTGTAACTGCCTCTTTTTTTCTCTTCTATCATTCTGATCACCCTTTACATTGCAGTCACATATATAAAGGGTAAGTGTTTAGATATTTTATTTAATCATCAATCAGCTTGTTAGACTCCCCTTAAAAATTGAACCTGCTGATTGGCAGGTTCCATATGGGAACTGCAGTCATCTGACATGCGTATATGCACCTACGTTATACTGCTGATGTCGTGAACCACAACTTTATGGCTTCCATTAAAACATTTAAAAGCCATTTCCAAATAGAATCCCACTAGTAAGTGTAACTGTCTCCATTGGCCAAGCTTTAACTTCCTGCGTATGGGGTAGACAAAACTACCCCGTCCAGCCCTACCTCCCAGCTCCATGCACTCTTCAGACTCTTATTCCTATACAGACCCATCTAGACCATAAACTGCAATAACACTGGGAAAAAGCTCATTTTCAACAGCAGCACTCTTGAATGGGGAATCCAGCAAGAGATTGTTCTGCAGGGCAGCTGGGAATCTAAGTCTGATTTAACAACTGTGCTAAAACCTTGGTGAGTCCAGGGAGGCCTGGACCGAATGTGTGCACGCATGAACATGAGAAAGGGAGACAGAGATTGGGGGCGACTGAGGAGGATGGATGCTCTACTTTTATGCTTAGGATTCTATTAGTCGAAAATGCATAAGACATGTTACTGATATAAAAATAACAACACTTATTACTTATGAGCCCTGATCCTGCTTCATCCAAGTCAAGGCAAAACTTTCCATGACTTAAGTGTTACTAGGTCAGGCCTAGAGTGATTCACATTTTCATAGCACTGTACAGACATAAATTAGTGAATGAAAAGATGTGCATTAGATGTATCTGTCATCTGAAAAACAGGAGTTTCCCTGGTCTCAGAGGATCACTCTGCTCTCCCAAGCAATGGGAATCAAGGAAAAAGGAAGAGAATGCTAGCAAGAAAATAAAAGGATGGTTGGATTCAAGGCAGCGTGTGTGTGCCTATGTGTCTGGCATGGAAAAACCTCCACCAGGTAAGAACAAGGTTCTCAGCATTACTCCAGGAATGGCAGAATGACCCTAGGGTTAAAGTTTTGCACTTGTGAATTTATTATTTTCATGGCTTTTATTAATACTATAAGGGAGATAAATCATCAGTGATTGCCAAAGTGGCCAAATATTCAGTGATTTTCCTGAAAGTCACTGGCTCCTTTGGAAAAACTTGACCTTGCTGTCCAAGGCCAAGTTACCCTTCTGCACCTTTATAATGAGTGCCTGTGGATGGAAGCTGCTACAGACTTAGGGGCTTCCATATGCACTGACAAGCTCAGCATTTTCATTGCAACCTTCACCCTGCTCAGTCTTTCAAGACCATCGTCTTCCAGCGGGATGATGCTCTACTGCATCCTTAGTTGCACCTTCTGCAAGAAGGGACACAGGGTGCTCTTCTCTACACTCTGCATGTATTAACAGACATAAAGCAAGGCTTGATAGAAGCAGTACAGATCAGAGGGTGCCAGCCCACCATTTGCTTCTGAACTTCTTAGGAAAAGGGATAATTATCATTTCCTGATTTTTTTGTCCTGCAGCACAACAGAGATAAATGACATTCACCCTTTCCTGCACCTTGCCATAGGCTACGGTCACTCAGAGCGCTGGAGTGTGAAGTCCCTTGTCTGGCACAAAGAACGGGGTCGGGGAGGTGGGGAAGGGTTGAGTTTTCAGAGTCCTGCAACCGCTTTTCTCCCCAAACTCAGTAAGAAAGATGCAGGGTGGGAATGATTAGGAACAGCCCTTCCTTTCAGGACTGAATCAGCTTAGTCTACTAGAGATCAGATGCCAGCGGTGGACAGCAGCACTCTCTTTCCTCAGCAAGTCTATATTTGCACAATCTAGCTCCCCAGCTCTGTCTCTCTAATGTAAGCTGGGACCCCGATCTCCAACCTTGCAAAGTTGCAACGAGCAAATAGAACCCTGCTATTCCCCCCCAAACACTGCCGGTTAAATGTCATCTGTGTTCTCTTTCTATAAAAGACATTACAAAACCCCCCTCCCCAGCTCCCCTCCCCAGAAAACATGCTTGCACACACACATCCGTATCTACATACGTGCGCACATACACACCCACAGATGCGCCGCACACACACACACACGCACTCGTACAGGAAAAACAGCTTGCAAACTCCTGAAGGTGGAAAAAGGCAACTTGCAAATGTGCCTTTGTTTTTGATAAGCTCCCTCCTCCCCCCCTCCCATAACCCCACATAGCCCCTTCCCTCCCAAATAATTGCCTTGTCCTCCCCCCTTCCCAGCTCTTCCAAAATAAATATTCTTTTTATTTGTTGGTTTAAAAGATTCTTTTAGGCTTGTAAGCAAGAGAGAGGGAGAGAGAAAAAGAAAAGAGAAATCTCATAGCATGAGAATGAAACCCCACCATCTCATGAATCCATGAAAGAATAAACATGAAGGAGTTAAGAGCAGTGACAGGCAAGAGATTAAAAAAAAATAAATACTGAGAAGAGAAAGATGAAATTCAGTAGTGAAATGGACGTGAGGATAGCGCGTTAGTGAGCACAGCCAAAGATAACCTATCCCCCCACCAGTTTTTGACTCAGTTTTTTTATATCTTNTTTGTTTTTTTTTCCCTTTTTTTTTCTGTAATTTTTTCTTTTTTTTCTTTCTTTTTTGTTTTTTGGTGTTTTTGTTGTTTTTTTTACAATGTTTTAAGTCCTTCAGCAGGAAACCAAAATCAAGACAAACACATCCCTCCCTGAAACCAAACCCCCTCCCATATACCCTTCTCTCCCTTACCTCCCCCCCACACTCCGTGGTTCTACATGTGCTGAAAAGAGAAGAGTAAGCTTAGAATAAATCTAATGAATCAAAGGAATAAATGATAATGATAGTAAAGAGTAAAACCCAAACCCAAAAGACCACAACACTCCTGTGTTGTCATTGTCTGAGTGTCTGTCCCTATCTCTCTTGGAGGCTGCAGGCATCAATTTACATAGTACAACCAGTAAACAAGGTTGAAGAATCCAAAGGTGATTGGAAAAATGATTCGTGACCACTTGTCAATGGTGCTGACGTCTGTCAGGTCTGGGATTTTGAGCTTCAGCTTAGATGACCGCCGGCGGAGACGGCAGTTGGCACGGTTGCGGGCTGCAGCGTGGTGGGTCAGCGGGACATGGCGGTCCAGGGTTGGGTGGTGACCAAATCCATCCCGAGAGGCCAGTTGCTTGCGGAACTGGATTCCTGAGCCTTCAAAGGACATGACAGAGTTTCGAGAGTCGCCAACACTGCTCATCATGTCCGTGGCCAGCAGCTCGTTGTTCATCTCCAGAGTACTGAGGAGGATGTTACCATAAGGGTCAACCTAGAACACGGAAGACAGAGAGAAAGGTAGCGGGGATGTGCTGTGTACAATGCACACAGGGCCACACCATCAAGGGTGATTTTGAACTGTTTTTTGTGTAACAGTACCACAGATTGGGTCATTTGTGAGCTCTGAACCTGGACTTCTGCATTTGAAAATGTTATCCATTGATGCTGGAGTTGAAGGACTAGCCACATGAGCTTGCAGCAAACTTTTGAGTGGGGTAGTGTGATTCTGCCAACACAGTAGGACCAAAAGCCACAGGGTTACTTTTGGGTACACCTGCCCTGTGCAAGAGGATGGTCCTGATGAGAATGGCTTGAGGTTGATGACAAAATGACCAAGGAGAAAAGATTGTCAGTGATCACCAGACAGGGGAACTGGAGTTAATCCCTTGTGATGAGGAGAAAGGCTGCTCCACAGCTCACCCAAGACTGAATGAACAGTGGAGAGTCTGAATTCTCCTGCCACAATGAAAGAAGGAGACAAACCTGTTCTCTCACCCTCTTCTCCTCATAACGGTGGCGCTCATTGTTGGCCTTGCTGATCCGTTCACTCTGTTTCTTTTGCTGCCGGGGACCTCGCCCGAAGAATATGTAGTTGACAAAAGCATACTCTAGGAGCGCCAGGAACACGAAGACGAAGCAGCCCATGAGATAAACATCAATAGCCTTGACGTAAGGGATCTTGGGGAGAGTCTCCCGGAGATGGGTGTTGATGGTAGTCATTGTAAGTACCGTGGTGACCCCTGTAAGGAGAGGGTAGGTGCTCTGTTACCAAGGTGGGATGGTTTCCTGAAATGCCACTCTCAGCTTCCCCATCCCTCTTCCCAACTGGACAGACTCAGGAGGGATGGGAGCAGTGCAACTGGGAAGAAAATTGTTATTCTACGCCCAGTTGCCCAGTACAAATCACTGCAGAAAATAAACCAGCCACCAACAGTGGGAGAAAATGTCAAAGCTGAGTATCATCAGGACGATGGGGATCAACATCCTCTGGACCTTGGTTCTTTAAGTCCTCCCTGATCCTCCTTCTTTCCCTCAGTGTGGTACAAAACATTCAGTTTTACTCTCAGTCTCTGAACATTTTCTCCCTTTTTTCCACATCATGAACTCATCAGGCTACTCTGGGCACTACTGAATGCCTCAGTATCCTTGATATGAATTTGTAATCTGCTGTGTCTTTCCAGTGTCATGAATAGGAGAAAGAGTGAAGAGATTCCCTCTTCATGGTGCACTCTTTTTTGGCCTGCCTCATAGGCTTCTGTCTACATCCTTGACCAATCAATCAATTCCCCACCTTCCTCTCACCAGCTTTAGCACTCACTACTTCAATCATCATCTGTACACATTCCTCCCATGGTTCTCACGCTCTCCTTTTTAGGCCAGCTCATATTTCCTACATCTTAAATAAACATCTCTTGGTCCCATGAACACTTTTCTCCCCATCTACTCAGTCTCCAAGAGCCTAGTGCACCATGATTACTCTCAAAGCTTCCATCCTCTTCTTTGTTTCTTCTCAGCCTCTTTCCTTCTCTGGACTGTCAGAGTGGCCTCAGATCTGTCTCTTTGGCAGTCTTCTGCCAGCTTCAAAAAATGGCAATAAGCCTTCATGTGTCTTTTGGGGGCAGGAACTTTTCCTCTTCAACCTAGTCTTCTTTTCCTGCTTGTCTGGCTCAGCTCTGCTGCTTTTCTTACTACCTTGCTGATTTCCTTTTCTTCTAGTGTTCCTCCTCATCATCTCTCTGTTGGGAGCTCTCTTAGTCTCCATGACCTTAATTTGCTCTTCTGGTTTCAGCCCTACCTCTACAGTGATGGCTCTCAAACCTCTCTGTGCATCCTGGACACACTCCCTTTCACCCTCATCATGCCTTTAGTATCATTCCTGATAAAAGGTTTAAAGAACTAATAGTTTTCAGTTCACATAAGAGTAAACAGAAGGGGGATATATTTATATACATACAATATATTATATTGTCTATACTTAGACAGTAGTCGAAATATCCAGAAATCTGGGGCAAAGAAAGGGGGGATAGATCGCTCTCCAGGTCTCTATGAAGAACTGGACAAATTGCAACGGAGACTTACAAGAGAAGCAAAGAAGAACTTTTTGACTGTACGAGCAAGTAAATCTGGAGATAAAGTTCCCAGAGGAGGCTGCGGAGTCTCCTTCTTTGGAGCCTTTTAAGGCCAAGTTAGATAGAGAGCTGTCAGGAACAGTTTAGGGAGAGCTGTTCCAGTTCTGATCTACAATGTTTTTCTTCTGTCTTCTCCTTTGAATCCAGATGTCAGCAGAAATTCAACAGCTGTGCATCTCATGTCCACCCTTCTGCTTGTACTTTCTCTGTGCCAGCAATATCTGCCGTGGTCTCTTTTTCTTCTCTCACTGATTATACCCTTGTCAATGCAACTTACCTTTTAAATTTACTCTGTTCTTCTTGTTCCCTCCCTGTTTCCCTGCTCCAGCATCTCTAAGCAAGCACAGCCAAATCACCTATTTTATATCTTTGTACAAACCATCCCTCCTCTGAGTCTTCTCAAACTGTGTCTTCTCCTACAGCTAATTTAAGCCCCCAAGCTTTTCTGCAAGACCCAGCCTCTACCTGTGCTCCGTTGCCTCTCTGAGACTTTTCCCACTCACAGACGAAATCCTTCCCCCTCCTTGGCTCTCTGATTTCCTCTGAACTTCCTATCATGTTGCACAGCCCCATTCTCATATGCCAGCCATCCCCCCTTTCTCCTGTTCCTTCTTCAAAATCCTCATCTGCAATCCACCCCCACTTCCCTTCTGTCGCTTAAAAGACCTCATTTTTTTCCTCTTATAGGAAAACATTCCTATTTGCGGGAGCATGTGCTTAAGAAAAACTTGGACTTTAGCTACTGTCCCACATTTGCCTTGCTTATGAAGGTCTTCAGCTACAAAACATGTCTGTACGGGGCCTAAACTATAATGAAAATGTGTAATGCCACTTCCTTTATTTTTTTCATTTTTTAGCTATTCACTTACCATTCTTACTACTTTTTGGCCACTCACCTTCAGCATTTATCATCCAGCTAACTGGTCCTAGCACACCTGCTGACCAAGAGATGCCCAACTCCTCTTCTTAAGAGAACAAGTACAAACCAGGTGGAGGAACTGGTGGGCTCATGGCATGTCAGTCTCACATGTCTGAGATTCTACGACTATTTATGCTTTTGTTGTAAAGCTTAATCTTGCACCCATAGAAATTTATGGTAGAACTTTTACCGATTCAAATAATATAGTCAAGCTTGGGAAGTACTGATACTTCTGAACAAGAAAGTAGCTCTTCAGGAGGAAAATTTGAAGAGGTTTTTTTTTTCAGAAAAAATATCCTTCATTTGGGACAACAAGTTTAACAGACCTATGTGGCTTGCTTAGCTGCTACCTTATAAAGAAAAAGGTATTTTCTTTCTTACAGCTGTCATAGATGATGTCCCTCAAAAAAACCACCTTCTTCAATATATAATAAAAAGGTACATACCCAGTGCCACTCGTGCAGCAGAAGCATCGTAATTGATCCAGAAGGAGACCCAGGACAGGATGGTGATGAGAATAGATGGCATGTAAGTCTGCAGAATGAAGTAACCAATGTTCCTCTTAATCCGGAAACTCAAGGATAAGCGCAGATATGAACCTGTCAAAGAGATATTAAAGGGAGATGTTGTTTGAAAGGAGGGCAAAGCTGTATTTATGGTACGAGCTTAGGCTAGGAATTGAAATTTTATTTGGAAAATGTTCTCAAGAGGCAGAGATAATAAGAAATCTCTATTTTTCCTTGATTTGCTTTTGCAGACTCATCAGTTTTTGGAAGGGGGCTTTTCAGAGTCTGCTCAGTTGGCTCAGAATATTAGGAAGAAAGGAAACTCTACATAAGTTACGTTATTACATCAGAAATCATGGGAGAATGTCTGTTCAGTGCTGAAATTGCTATTATGGTATGTGCCAGTTTGCTATAGGCTTACACAGGAGACTTTAACACTGTATCTGGATGCAGTGAGATGATTTTCCAGTGTTTCATGTGCTAGCTTTTCCTCCAAACAGCAATGAAGATCTGAATCGTATTTTTCCCATGCTGTTCTAAGAATAGGTTATGGTCAGACTGGGCAAATTCATATGCAAATAGAGTACTGTTAGTTAATCCATAGGTCTTTTTTTTTCCCAAGTTTTTGCAACTTTCTCCTAATCTTTTAGCAAACCTAAATGGGGATAGTGATGACACTAAGTATTTTACAGTCCTTCCACTGGAGCAGGGTCATTTTGACAAGGACAAAGCAGGGCCTCTCTCATTGCTGTGAAACAAAGTCCAAGTCATTCCTCCTTCCCACCTCCGTCCCTTAGGCAACACAGCAGCCTGGAATATGGGTGTAATCGTGGGTTGGCAGTTAAAGTAACAAGAGAATAACAGTCTTAATGACCAAGGAGGCAGACTGGGAAAAAAGGAGGTTATATTCTCTCACCATTATGTGCCATTTGCATAGCTTGAACACAGTATTTCAACAGTCTTTTTTTGAAGGTCTTACCTATTTAGACTGCAAACTTCTTTTGGAGGAATATTGCCTCTTGTTGTGGGTCTCTAGATTACCATTGCAATGGGGCCCTGCTCCCAGCATGCCCCCAAGGCACTATTGCAACAACACCACCATCTGCCACCACCGCTGATAGACTCTGGCTGTCATTTCATGGCATTCCAAAAAATGTCCTATTTGACAGGTGTGTGGCACATTGTTTTGGCAGTGAACTCCATGCCAGACCAAAGTGAAGACAGCAACCAAAATCCAAACCCCTCCAATTTTCCAACTGGCAGTATCTGCATCTTCCAAGGTATTCTCTCCATATCGTTTTATTGTTGTGTACAGATGGGTTTTCATCATTTCGTAGGCCACTTTCTCTCAGCTGATAACTTGCTGCTTGCTATTACACCTACATTATCTTCAAGAGCCCATTACAAGCCACAAAATAAAGTAAAGGCTGAGAACCTTTTAAAGAGGTTCTGTTTTGAGCTCAGTTGGTATTTTGACTGAGAAATGAAAACTACAGCAAAAAAACCCTGATCCTGTAAGTCTCTGAAGAGAAGCAGCAAAAGAAAAAACAAAACAAAAAGCAAACTTGATGGACACAGAAGATGCCTCTTCTCCAAAGGAATAGGATCCTAAGTTGAAGCCTAGATGCTAAGTTAGGGCCTCAGCATCTGAATCAGAGGAACAACCACATTAAAACTGATCAGCAGAAGGTTTGCACATTCCATCGCATCCCTTCAGCAGAGACTCACCGGTGGTGAAGACCACTTCCCTGCTGACCAGCCTTTGCTCAATAATGGTGAACTGGGGCAGTTCTAGCACCTCCATCCCCGTAACAGCAGAATCATTTCCTTGCCAGAAGAAGACAATGTCATCAACTGTGTAACCATCTGCAGAGATGAAGAAGCACAGAGAGAGACTTAAGCTGACAAGCTGAAGCAGATGACACCCCCATTTTCACTAAGGTAATCTGGAAAAGGATTCAAAGGAAAGCCCACACCACCAGACAGCAAGTATAACCCCTCCCTGCTGATGTACTTTTCTTCTTCAGCTGAGCTTGGCAGTACAGTCCCCAGGAGAAAAGGGAAAAAATGGTCAAAAATCCCCGTTCTGGCTAGAATTCAGGAGAAAAAGGTGAGAAGCAGCTCATCAAGCCTTGACTTGCGCTACGTAATCTCCGTGGCTGACATGACAGGGACTTGTGCATCAGAAGCCTCTGTCAAATGCACCAAACACGGCATTTTGCTTTTTAAAACCTGCCTCTTTTTACCAGAAGGGGGAGATGACACAATATGTTCTGGTGGGGAATAGGTAAACAGGGTATAAGTATTAAATATTCCCAGAGAGAAAAAGATTTACAACAGCAGTTGAAAAGAAATTTGAACATCAGAACATCTCCCTATTCTAACTACTCTCAGTCAAAATTTGGAGCCAGGAGGTGGAGGGACTCTCTGGGAAGGAACGCTGCTTTTACCCAGTGCTGGCTGAAAAGAGCAGTAACAGGAGAAGAGAGGAAAGGGAGTCAGGCTCGTAACAAATACTCATCCCTTACATTTCAGGGTAATGGACTTATTAACTCAGTCGAGGGTACAGCCTCTCCCTTTAACCCCAAACTATACATGCCAGACGGGGCTGCACGGGCTGGAAGTGCTGAGAAGCCCAAAGACACAGTCCCAGGAGAAAGACTCTCTAGATGCTCTGCACTGATGAGGAATGAGGCCCAGGGGACAAAATCATGCAGCTCCCCTCCCTTCAGTGTGATGTTCACAGCACTGCCCGTTGCCCTTGTGGACAAGGATTCATCTCCACTTGAAAATTAATGCTGCTTGTGGCAAGCTGGGTTTTGAATCACTGTGGCTGTTGCTGCACAAGGGGCGGCCTCTTCTTCTAAGCAAAGTGCAGAGCCGCCTGCGAGCACCTCTGTGTGCAAAGAAACAGTAAGATACGTACATGTTTTGGTACGGCATGGTGCAAAGCTTCCGTTAGAGAATGAACTTCACCTATACCCACAGACAGGTTTTATTCACAACCTGCACTGCAGCACGACAGCCTGCCTTATCCAACAAGCCCTCGCAGCAGAGAGGCAGTTGGCTAGCAACACCCAGCAAGGCTAACATCCACTAGGGAGAGCTGCCACCAAACCCAGCACCAGTCTATCGGCGGCATCAGGGGAATGAAGAGCTGTCGAATGTACCTCAGAGAAGAAATTCTTCTACCTAGCCTCAGGGGCCAGACGTTATCCCAGATCCCAGCTGAACCTTTGAGGATGGAGTCATCCTGCATCTCCTAAGTGGACAAAGAGCTGAGCAAGCCAGTCTGATCCCACAGCTGACCCTGCTTTGAGCTGGGGGCTAGACTAGTGACACCCTGAGGTCTCTTCCCAAACCGAATTATTTGATGACTGTGTAGTCTCCAAGCCCACATCCTGCACTCTCAGTCATTACTGCGCTTATTCATGAGTGCTAAAAAATAATAACAATCTTCCAAATGCCATGCCAGATCGGCAGATCAGCTTCTGATGTAAATCATCTAAGCCAGGGCTCCACCTCCTCCCCCATGGCATGCTCCTGCTCCCATGGCAGTAAGTGGTAAAGCACCCACACACACAAGCCCACAGAGATTCAGGACCCTTACGTTGTCATCTCATCTGCTGCAGACACTGGGTTGTCACAGGCTGCCTTGAGTACCAGCTTTGTGCACAGGAACTGGTATTCACACCTGGCTGCAGCATCTCTCCCAGAGCACTGAGACCAAGTGTGGAAAGCAGCAAGAAACAGCCAAGTCGCCCACTCCTCCCAGTGGTCAGTTCCAGCGGCTCAAACACTCTTGCAGCTAAAAACATTGTATGTGATTTTATATTTGAATTCATCTGGCTGAGAGTTTGAGACTCTGGTGGTTACTCTGAATTTTTCTAGGAGGTTACCAAGCCCTTTCCACCCAGCGCTCCCCCTCTGCAGAGGTGCACCCAGCCTGTAAACAAGTCACCTCTCCACCTCCTTTGCAGTAAACAAACCGGATTGAGCTATTGAGGTTTCTCACTGCAAAACATCTGCTCTAGCCCTTGAACCACTTTTTAGCATCTTTTCTCAACCTCTTCCGATTTCTCAACTTCCTTTCTAAATTTTGGAAACCAAATATAGACAGAGTCCCTCTCCCCGTCTCACCAGTGACATATTCAGAGGCCGATCGATTCCCTGCTCTGACTCACGGCTCCCCTGGTTTATATAACCAAGGCTCGCTCCAGCCCTTTTTGTCAGAGCCCTGCTACGAAACCTCCAGCAGCGGTGCTCGGGGCTGCCGTCCCTTCATCGTTTCCCCCGGTCGATACCCGTGCGGTACCCAGTCCCTCAGTCTGGCAGACTGGCCCGCGCTCCCGCACCCAGGCACAGACCTCCGCATTTAGCTGTATTCAAATGCATTCTGGATGTATTCAAATTGGGAGGTATTCAAATGTGCAGCGAGCAAGCCACGCAGACTGCTATCTTCATCACCCACAAATTTAACAGCAGTGACTTCAAATTTACTTCCTGATCAGCAATGAAAATGTCAAATTACAGTAACTAATTTTAGGAGATCTCGCAGTTAACTAGCTCTATTCCAGTCATTCTGTGACCTGCTGGTATTGGGTACCGATTTTTTGTACTTTTTTTATTATTATGGCATGATGCAATATGAAATCAAACATGTTTTTCAGGAAGCCATTTTTTAAAGTGATTCTAAAGGGAAAGGTTGTTCAGTCTAAAAATAAATGCTTCACTTTGATTTCTAGCTTTCAAAAGAAAAGCAAATTTCCATTTTACTTTTCAAAAGTAAAAGAACTTTCACAAAGACAAGTCATTTCAACCTGAAATATCATAAAGTATTGATACGACGTCTTAAAACGTCAGATTAACAGCCTGTTTGCTGCCTGCCTCATCAGGTTTTTGTTGAATCCTGGCACACGGCTCTGCAGGGGTATATGTGGTGAGGGCTATTTTTGGGACAGAGGGACGGGATCAACAGGCAGTGCCAGCACTGGTTGTCTCCTGCGGGTAAGTGCCCTGAGCTGCCGCAGGGAAGGAGACCCCAGCTGCTTGCTGCTGCTGTACAAACCCAGCACCCCTGCACCACAAAAGGGCTATTTTGGTGGGGTTTTGGGGTATATTTTTATATATACTTTGTTTTTTAAGACAGCCATAAAAGGACTGTTATCCCAGAGTTGTGTGGACTTGGAAGGAAACAAAATGGAGCCCTGTGGATTTTGAATGTGCAAGTGTGTAAAAGACAAAAGCTCTGAGGAAGGAAACCATCAAATCTCTTCATCTCTGTGTGGATCTTAGAAATATTGTAAGGAAACGTAGCTTCGACTAACAAACTGGCTTAACATGTCCCATTAAGAACAAAATCGCAACATGGGGAACTGTGGGTAATTCTCTGCCTTCTGTTTTCTTGGTTGTACCGTAAACTATTCTCAAAATGCTAAGGAGTGCCAGAAATGACATGTCATTAGTGCCTCCAGCAGGACCTAATTTACATCCCATTACCCGCCACACCGAGCTCTGTGATGGCTGCGCATCCCGAGCAACCCGAGCGGCGAGCGGGAAGGGGGCTCCCAGGTGCGGGCAGGGCTGGTAAGGCGGCACGGCGCCTTCCAACTATGGATGCTGTGGGACCTCTTTTATGAAAAAAGCAATTCTCTGATAATCACCACTGAAGCTGCATCATCATTACTGTGAGATCTGCTGCTCTGGACCTCTCCTGCGGGGATACTGCGGTGCATTTTTATGAGGGAGAGTCGGACCTCCTCTGCCAGCGCGGTCGGGAGAGGCTTTCCACAGGAGTCAAGGGAAGATCCAGGCGGGGAGGGGGGACTGCAGGAGGGCTTGGGTCCCACCTCCTGCGCTGAGTGGGGCAGGCTCCCAGGGCTTTCTTAGGGCTAAGGGAGGCTTCCACCACCATCCTGAGGGTGAGAGTGACTTTAATGCCCAGCCTGCTGCTAGAGCTCTATTTTCCTGGGCATTTCACCCATGAGGTCCCCTCAGGATGGAGTTTGGCTGAGGTAGCGTGGTCCTGCCCCAGGGGACATCCTCCAGGAGGGGTGGCCGGTAACACCCCTGGGAGGCATCCCGTGAGCGGAAAGCTGCAGCTGGGGCGGGTGGCACCGTGTGGCAGAGGGCGGGCGCGAGGCATACGCACAGCTCTCGATCTCCAGTGTGCAGTTCTGCTGGTCCAGGGGGTACCTCCGCAGGTCCATCATGCATGCGGCCGTGGTGGTGATCCTGACAAGGGAAGGGAGAAAAAAAAACAGTTGTGGGTTTTTTATTACCAAAAAAAAAAAAAGGAGAAATGAAAGGCAGACGTGAAAGTCAGGCAGCATTTGGGGCCGCTGTTTCCCTGGAAACCAGGGAGATCCGTGGTGGGAGGTGTGTGGGGCGGGGGGCTGGATGCGGCTCACCCTCAACCGCACAGCTTAAACCCTCCGTGACTCACATCAGCAAGGCAGTATCTCTATTAACGGGGTGGGGAGGGATTTGTGTTCCTCCTCTGTCTCTCCCTTGAGAGAGACAAAGAAACCGGGAGTAGGCAGAGCTACGGGCAGGGGGAGAAGAGGAGAGGCATGTCAGTTTGTAAGAAGGAGACAGCTGACACGTGTCCGTAAAACAGAAGATGCATTGATTAAATTGCCCAGCAATGATCAATGGAGAAGAATAGCTGACCACATTATCACCTCTCTTTCCTCCTGAGTTGCTCCAATGACCCTACTGCAGCCCCCCACGCCCCCACCCACAGCCCCTCCATCGCACCCACTTCGGCACTGCCAAATCCAGGAGCCCAGACCCCACCGACAGGGCCCTTCTGCTCCTGCGGGCTCACGGCTCGACTAACAGAGCCACTCTTGCGCAACTGATTGATGAACCGTGTGAGCAAAATTCATGAAAGACACATGGGGTGTGTGTGCATCCCCCCGGAAAATAAATACAGGAAGAGAATGAGGGTCAGTATGGCTCTGGGGGTGTCAGAGCAGGAGGTGGGGGCAGACGGCACAGTGCCCGCAGCGGGGTTCACATGAGGGTGCGAGGAGGGTTTGGTGTGTTACATGTTGTACATAAAGGAACATCGCTCCCTGGGATGGGGAATTTGGGGGTGGGGTAGATGAGGGATGAGGGCATGAAGCAGGGGCAGAGCAAATCAACAGCTAACTCACCAGCCTGGCAACGCCACCCTGGGGTTAACAGGCTGCCCGTTTCTCAAATATATCGCTCCCCTCACCCTTTAATGCAGTTTTCTTCCTGTGCAATGTATGTGTGCAGAGCGCTAAAGAAGGGGGAGAGATTTGGTGCATTCCCCCCCCTCTTTTTTTTCAATTAACCATCTGGAAGGCATTAATCAAGCTACACGTTTTTTACTATGTAGGCATAACCAGTGAACTGTTAACGAGAAAGCTTTATCTTCTGAGCCCTGTGGCCTGGGAGAGAGAAAAGAGAGGAAAAAAAGAAAAACAAGAAAGCAGGGAGGATGAGATGGCGAACCAGCAAAAAAGAAGAAAAAAAAAAGAAAAAAACATCAATGATACAAAAAGAGACCAGAAAGGGGGGGAATGGGTGATGCTGGACAGCACACTGGAAATTGGGGGGAGCGG
>VZSZ01001999.1:278850-382340 GCA_013398815.1 Ibidorhyncha struthersii | reverse complement strand
GGGTGGGGGGGTGGGGGGGGTGCAAGCGCCTGCGGGAGAGGACTGCCCCGGTGGGGGTATCGGGGCAGGGGCTGTAGCAGGGCAGGCGAGCAGCCCCGCAGAGCTGCTGGCTCTTTAAGAAATCTCGTGTGCTAAATTTATCTCTCTGCTGTCTGTGAAGACTGTTTGTAGGAGATGAAGCCTTGAGGAGAGCCTTTGCCACTGCCTGCCGTGCTATAAATAGATCCGAAGAGACGGAGGGAATTTATATATATCCTCACTGGGTCTAGATACAACATTGCAACTGCCCTCTCGCGGAGCAGGGGGCCCAAGTGAGCTCTTAACCCTTTTATCTGTAATGCGGTTGGGGGGGAGGAAAAAACTCAGAGGGGGAGAAGGATAACAGGACAGGAGACACTTAAAAATTATCACCATGGCTTTGGGATTGCACGGATTGCTTTTACAGCCTCCCAGTTTGGCACCTCTGGGAGGGCTGTCAGAAACGCGATGCCTCTCCTGCCCTAATCTAGGGTAGCCGGGCACAGGGGACCACGGTGGAGGAGCAGATCCCAAGCACACCTGGGGGGAGCTGCACCTTGCCAGGAAAGCCCAGGGTGGCAGGTGCAGAGTGCATCCTAGCCTGGCGCTGAGACCAAAGAGTCACGAATGGGTATGACTCATCCCCCTATGCCGCACACGGCATATACTGTATATATTATACGGCACCCGTGGGAAATAGCAGTTACAAATGCATTTTCCTGTTTTCCCTAAAGTGTGAGATGCAAAAATGTATTAAATGAAAATTTTCCACCCCATTTGTGGGACCCTGTGGGCTAAAACCTTTCCACAGTGTCCATCCCAAAATTGCAGCCTGGCTGGCTAATTTGGCCAGACAAAGGACATCCAGAGGAAGCCTCTTCTGGTTCGAGAGGGACCCTCCATTCTCTCGACAGGATTTGCTTATCACCTGCAGTGCTGGTTGGAAATGCAGAGCACGACACAGTGAGCTATGGCTACCACACTCCATGCGCCAAATCCTGCTCACGCTAACAGCCGGCATAAATCCAGAGCCACTCCAATGATTTTTGCAAGATCACACCAATTTATATCAGCAGAGATTTACATCAGGGCAGAATTTAGCCCTGTTGATTCAAAAAGAAGAGAACCTCAAGACTGGTAGGACAGAAAGGAGAAAAACAAGATTAACAGGGCATCTGTCCTCAAAAGCCAGATAATTTCTCTTTCCTTTCAAGTAAAGGGCAGGTGTATCCACACCGCATAGTTCAGCATCCTCCGGAGACAGCCCAGTCGGCTGCAGGTCCCAAACTCCTGGTGACCTGCCCACGTAACGCTGCTCGGGCAGGTGAGAATTGAGACCATGCAGGGTGAGGGTTTTGTTCCGTTTTCAGAGCAGAGGTAGCACAGCCACAAGCGGCTGTCCTGGGCTGTAGCCACCTGCTCCTCTGGAGCATTTCAACTGCGGTGCCGTACCCACGGTGACATGCTCCTGGCAAGTCCAGGGACACCAGTGCCACAGGACCACCTGGATGTGGGGCTCCCGCAGCATGACAAGATGCGAGGGGCAGCTGGCCCGGGGCACCAGGTTCAGCTCAGGTCCTGCCTCTGGGGTTCCTAAACCCCGATAAACCAGCCCTACTTGGGATAAAGCAAGTGGTACCCCAGAGAGGAAGGGAGTGTTTAATTCTTTAGACTTCAGATCTCGAAAGGTATCCTGGACAACACCTTCCCTTCGCCATACCCTACTTGAAGTCCATGGGTGACCCACAGCATCACAACCCTGTCATTGCTTTACACAGCACCTGCCACTGTTGACGAAATGTCCACCTGTGGCCTCTATGACTGATTCAACATTCACTTGCTCCTAGAGAGGACAAGAGATTTCTCTAGCTCCTCTGGTGGCTGTGTACTATGGGCAGGTGGGATTCATAAAGGGATGAGAGGTTCCACTCACCTCTCGCAGACAAAGGGAGCAAAACTCAAGCACGGCAGTGACGTTGTGGGGTCACAGCATATGCCACCTCTGGTCCAGAAGGCCCCAGGACCAACCTCTGCCTCATGCTTTTATGGGTATAAACATATTGCCTTGATACGTTCTGAACTGTTGTGTGAAGAGATGAGTTTGTTTGGCACATAAAAGACAGCACAGGGAGGACTGGATGGAGAGACAGAGAGGGGGGAATTGGTGCTAAGGAACTCCTGGATGTCTCAACGGGGTTAACAGGCAATGAAGGTGGAAGCAAAGTAAGAGGTGGAAAAATGAGGAGAGGTTCAAAGAGTGATGACAGCATGAGCACTGATGGGGGAGGCAGGAGTGAGGATGAGAGACAGGAGAGCAGATAGTGCAGGACAGGAGGCCACCGGGGTAAGGGAACAGAGGAGAGGGATCAGGGGAAGCAAGGGGTAAAGCAGCCTGGGGAAGGAGAGCTGGAGAAGAACGAGAGGTTAAAAGACAGAAAGCAGAGGAGAAGTGGGTACTCAGTCTGTGAGAAAGGAGATGAGGAGACAGAGAACAAACCATTGCTCTGTAAACAGCTCTAGACAGAGCGCACTGCCTCCAGGAGATGCGACCAAAGTGAAAGGGAGCAGGGAGCGCGGGGGCCGGAGGGAATGCCGGGGAAGGATGCCACCTTCCCCGTGGCGTTAGCAAGAGGCACTGGCACCCAGCCAGGCTGCATCTTCTCCCTCCCCCTCCTTCTCTCCCGCTTCTCTACCCACCTCCCTCCCCTTTTAAATTCAAAAATTTGTGTGGTGTGAAATTTCATCTGCTTTGACGGCGATTCACAGAGACGCTGCCCATCGGAGGGGAGAGGCTCGCCTGCGCTTTGCACGATGCGCTCAATGAAGCGGTCCCGCTCCCTCCAGCCGCCAAACCCGGCCACCACCACCGCCCTCCCTCTCTAGCTCCCACTCCCCTTTCCTCCCTCAGTCTCTGCCCACTCTGTGGGCCTCTGGGTCAGCCCCCTCACATGTCACAACCTTTACACCTCCTTCCCCGCAGAAAAGACATTCATGTCCTTGCCCTAATTGTTTCTCCTGAGGTCTGTAGGCAGTCGTGCTATCAAGCAGCCAAGTCCTCACTGCCCTGCCACTCCGCTGCACAGCTGGCAGGCGGACACAGTTCATCTGGGGGGAGACAGGGCTATGGAGAAACTGACATACATCTCAAAAAAAAAAAAAAAGAAAAAAAAAGGAACAAAGGGACATGCATTCATGAGATGTCAAGCAACTCTGGCAGGCTGTGGGGCTGATGGAGATCGCCCTTCCCTGCCAGCACCCAGTGGATCCAAGCAGAAGCCAAAGTAGCATGGATATCTTACTCTGGAGAGCATCCTTCAGCCCCAGGAGAGGTAGAGACCATCTCTGGAAAAGCTACCATAAAACTTTAAGTCACACCGGGTGAGTACTAGGTCTTGATCTGTTACAACGAGGAAAGCTCTGACCACCTGAAGCTCGTACTGACAAAGCAGATGCTGGCACAGGAAGGATAATGCAACCTCACCCTGCGGTCCCTCCGCCACTGCCTGCTCTGCAAGCTGAACCTGGCAGCAGCAGAGGACTGTCCCACCACAGCTGCTGCTCAAGAGGGAATGCTCAAGTTTCTGTAAACCATCAGTTCTCTACAAATATTTCAGTTCCCTGACATGAACACCACCAGCCATTTCATTCCCTCTCTGATCCTCCTCATCACTGTTTACTTATTAATGGCTTCTTCTGTCTTATTTAGAATGATTATATAAGTTCACAGACACACAGCAGCATAGAGGTCTGACCTGCTATTAAAACCTGCTGTGGTTGAATGTCTTCCCTTCCATCTCCTCCTTATCCTGTTGCTGGCTGCCTCCAAAGCAGCCGCCCTTTCAGCTCCTGCGCCAGTCAGATCACCTTCTACCGATCTTCAGCTCTGAAGGCCCTCAGCCACCCATTCATCCTCTAGATCATTTCCAGTGAGTTGGGAGAACCAAATTCACCAGCTATAAGTGTAAGGGGCCAAAAATTACTTCCCCAAAACATCATCTGTTTTCAAAAGCAGCGGGTCCAGACTCTCTAAGGAGGACTGGGTGGGAGAGAGGGGAAGACTATTACTTTTGAGGGGTTCCTAGAGGAAGTGGGGTCCCTTTCTCCTTAAGCTCATCCTTACAAAATAAACTACTGCACTGCCTGTATCATAATTGTGTCTATACCAGCAAATTAAACATGCCTTGCACCGGTTTCCAGGGCCAATGTCAATTGGTATGGAACTGCCTTTTGTCTACCCTTAAATACTTACCCTGCAGAAAAAGGGTCTGGTGGCACACAAGACACCTATTGAGAATGGGCACCAGTGTCTGCTGGGCCCTAATTGGGAAATGTGCAAGAGACTGTTCACGGACACAGACCAAACCCAGGAAACAAATTGACTATGCGGTCCACTGGTGTGCAGTGCCCAGCACCGTTCCCTCATACCTTTGGCTTTGAAAGGATGCTGCCTAAAACTCAGTATGGATGAGAATAGGAGGAGTATAGCCCAAATACTTCCACCATTGCCTTCCTAATTCAAGGGGAGACAGCGCCAGCAGTTCAGGCACTTACCCTATTTTGCAGGTATGGATTAAGTGTCATTAAGCAGGTACTAATGCAAACGCTCTCACAGAAAAAGACAAACCTTTTTTTAAGTTGCTGGTTGCAACTTTTTGGATTTCAGATGTCCCAAGAAGCTGAAGGTGCTCCTGTCCCCCCAGGATACAGACTCCCAAAACTCACAACAGTTTACAGCAATAAGGAGAACGGATGGAAGGAGCTTGGGTTTTGCAGGCCTTGTGCAGGCTCGCCCCAGAGGGCAAGTTAGGCTCATAAGGCAATTCTGGTGCCTAAGAGGAGCGAGGGAGAGGCAAAATTGTCTTTTGCTGAACATAGGAAAAAAATCAAAATTGAATTTTTGCTCTGTACATTCTCAAAGTCAGTCATAAAAACATGCTGGCAAATGTCACCTTCTGCCTGGCAGTAAGCACAAACTTCGAAGGGCCTGGAGGGATTTATAAACCCGTGGTGAATTTTTGCCATTCTTTTAACACAGTCTGATCTTTGCAAAATCCTGGAGGTCATGTTAGAACCACGAGCAAGGCAAGGATATGGAATATTTTCCCCTTGTGTCTGTTTGCCTAAAACTGACTCCATAAGCCTTGGCACAATCCTGCTAAGGTCACTCTGTTTCCAAAAGCATCTGTGCTTGCATAGGCATCCTTTGATAAATAACAGTGTGCACTGCACTCAGATAGGGGAGAAAAAAAAAAGCTCTTCTAAACTAGTACTCAGGGTACCAGTCATCTAAATCAACTGTTTTTCCACCCTGAAAGTATACAAAACAGAGTTGCCTTGGCTGCAAGGTTTTGCTTTTCTGCCTCTTTATTCTATTCCAAACACGCTGTGCGTCTGGCAAGTTGTCAGCCGGATTGGGGGACAAGAGAGACCCAGGTGGAAGATGCTTAAAAAGAAGTTTTTATGTGACGGTTGCTTCAGACAACAGTGACCTGCACTTATTTGAGCAGGAGGTCTCTTCCTTCAACAGCATCAGGCTGGGATGAAGTTGAATTAATAAAACAGTAACCCGTGATTTAAACCTGTGGGATTTGGCAAAGAATAGCCAGTCCAGGGATGGGCTCAGACTGGTGGCAGGGATAGGATAAGGAGGAAGACTAAGAGGTGCTGCCAGGGTGAGCCACGGGTTCAGGGCACACAAGCTGTTCAGTGATCTATGAGGAGACAGTGGGAATCAGGTCTTTGTGGATACTTCTTGACCACTATTTTTTGCTAATAAACAGATCAGAGTTATATATGATGTAGCATAGGCAGAAATTCCAGCCAGGCCCTGATGATGCTTGACTTTGTTCTTGCAACATTAAAGATGGAGAAGCTGCTCTGGTTTGCTGCTTTATCCTGTTTTAGTGCACCCCAATTTCTTCCACAGCTTCTAAGATTATTCTGAAATTCCACATTATTGAACGTCCTTCCAGTCTTTCTGGCTAAGTCCCTCATCCCGACCCTAGGAGGCAAAAACGCACAAGGGGATCTGTCCTTAACCTCAATTGGGGAGCTGAGATCCTAATTCAATTCTCATTTCTCATCACCCACCTAAAAAACTCTTCTCTCACCCACCTGAAAAGCTCTTCTCTCCCCCTCCCCACCTGTGCTAAGGAGCTGGCCCAAAGCAGAGCTCTGTGGTGGGAACAGTACAAGGCTACAGGACCAGCTCCAAGAGGCCGGCTGGATGGACCCTTGGCACCCAAGCTGCCAAAGGAGAGATTTCTATTCCCTTTGCTTAATTTGCAGAGGGAGCCAGCAGAGCTACTAGAGACAAGGTAGAGCCTGAATCATCTCTCACATTTCCGGAGAAACCTTTCTCAGGGAGGGAAGAGGAAGCACAAATCACGGATTTCTTCCCTTCTGGCCTGTGAGATGGGAGAAGAAAATTGCTCAGCGGTCTCAGTACAGAAAAAACTTCTCAGTCTTAACCCACCAGGCCATCTTTTCTGCAGAAAATCCAAGAAAACCCATGGAGAGAACAAGGACATAGCAAATAGCAGGCTTCAAGTGAGACAGGAGCAGCAGAAACCTTACTACCAGCTGGAGAACCCAATAACCCCCAGGTTGCTCCCTGGGGCATGTAACACAGACAGGGCTGGGTCGTGATCAAGAGGCAGGTTGGAGACGGGAACTATGAAGAAGTCTTCAAGATGAGTAGAGCCCCAGCCGTGGGGAGCAGGAGGGGCAGCCCTGGAGGCACTGCACAGCAGGGTGGCACGGGGGGCCCTGACAGCGTACCTGGTGTTGGACAAGCGAGCGGGTGGGATGCTTGACATACATCTGTTGACTTGCACTGCTTCCCTACGTAAGGTGAGCTGGAAGTGGTGCTCTAGCTCCTGCCTTGCCCAGGAACAAGGTCTGGTCCACAAGCAGGTCAGCAGTACCTTGCTGCAATGTGAGGGCTGACATCCCCCAGGAGCCGCTACCTTGCAGGGAGCGGCTGACTGATGAGAACTTACCCCCGTGAAAAGCAGAAATTAAGTGCTTCCAGAGCAGATATGCCCAGCTTCTCTCAGTTTAAAACTGCAAATTTTTTAAGTTGTTTGAAGTATGACAATTCCCTCCCCCTTGCTTTAAGCACTGAGCAGGTATTTACACTGGTGAGGATAGCAGGGGTCTGCTTCCCCAGGAGAGCGCTCACCGGCACGGAGCCCCGCTACACCTTGGCACCTTTGCATGCACCCAAACAGCCTAATCTCTAGAACACACCTAATCGCAGTGCCTATCACGGACAGGAATAAAAAAAACACAGAACACATGCACATGCTCCCCACTACCACTACCACCTTCGCAGGAGGAGATCCCTTATTCTCTTTGCACAGGATTTAGTCCCCATCATCAAATTCCTCTGCAGTTATTCAGTTGCTCAGTTTACATTGCCTGGGCTCCTCGCCAGCCAGGCGCTGCATCTCGCTTGCTGTCCACCCGGCTTCGCGCTTGCTTCCCAGCATCCCAGCCCGCCCGCTCCCCCAGCAAGCTCAGGGATGCAGTCTGGGCTCCTCAAAGCACCTGGTTTGCTGGAATCCAGTTATGTCCCTAATTAGAATGAAATCAAATAGCTTCAAGATTTCCCTGACGGCTGTCTTAAAGCTGGTTTCAAATGTGATTTTGAATTGCCATATGAGATTTTCAGCATTGTTACAGTTGTTTCTATTTTTAGATCTCTGGAAACAGATAGCAAAATACTGATGACACCGGCATTTGACAAGTGTCAACTTGTTTCACTAACAAATGGATGCTACATGGTCTAGAAATGGAAATAAAAATCTCAGACCATAATGTATAGCTCGTATGTGTGATAATGTAAAGCTTATTGAATACTGTGTCAGGGGTGGACTAGACAGTCTCTGGAGGTCCAGAGAAAGCTTTTGATGATTCTCTATGTTACTCTCAAATATCAATAGTGGTAGTAAAACAGCTTGAAATAGTGAGGGAAATATTGACATAAGTGAAAAAATCTCTACATAAAATTAGGAGTGAAACATCAACATTCTCTGAAATGCTTTTTCTTAAATGAAAAATTTCTCCCTAATTTTTTGTTTAAAATTTGATGAAACCAATGCAATTTCTGACAAAAAGCCATTAGGAGGAAAAATATATTGAATTCAGCCAGAGCTACCCAGCCCTTCCTCTCTGCTTTATCCCCCTCCCTCCACTACCCGATGGCTGATCCCTTTGTCTTTGTGGGTACCTCCTTTAAGCCTCCCGTCGTATTGCAGACTTTCCCCATCATTTTAGCACTTCCCTGCTGCGTGCCACAGGTGACCAGCTCTCCTGTGCTTCACAGGCACTTTTAATTCCTGCGAGGTGTTTGGGGGCCAGGCGAGTTCAGGCACCATCACGCTAAGTTACACCTCCTAAAACCCGTGTCGGCTCTGCCGGTTTGCATCCTCCCAGTGTGGCGTTTGCAGAGATGAGTGCCCTCTGGGCCGGGGCTGGGCTCCAGGCCCCCAGTTGGCCTCCTGGGATTTCTGCCATCTGCTAAGGCGTTGGGGAAGAGGGTAGGGAGCACCAGTCCCCGCTCCAGCCCTGCAGCAGCCCGGCATCACCGCCCCGGCGCAGCCCGCTGCTGTTTATGCATTCCTTTTGTTGGAGACCTGGCAACCAGCTTTTAAGCCGAGCCCAGTGTGAATTAATTTTGGAGTAAGCTTTTGTATCGAACGCTTTCCTAAGATGTAGCTATATTACATCTGCTGCACTCCCTTCATCCACTAATTTGCTAATTCTACCAAAAACAAGCATATGCTTTTCTGACACACAACTTTCACAATGGAGCGGAGCGGAGGAATAAAGACCTTCATTTACTCATGCAAACAAGTTATCTGAAGCCTGATCTTGTTCTCACTGGAGTCAGAAACAAAATACCCATTGACTCCCGTGTGAGCTAACTTGGACCTTGGGGTCTGATCCAGCGCTTGAGCCTGATCCTGCCGGTCGCTTGAACACTTGCTGAAGGCAGGGGCCTGCCAGGGTGTCATCCTCCTCGGTCTCTGACATCAGAGACTGCTGGAAAGAAAAATGACTGTTGTGCCACAAATAGCATGATTGAGTCACTTTGCTACAGGATCAGCTCAGAGGAGGGGGAAGCGGCTGGCGAGAAGGTAGCAGAAGAAGAGCTGTGGCATCTCACTCGGGGAAAAACAGGCAAACAAAGGAATAGAAACAGAAATTGCCTCCTTTGGCCTTCTTCCTTCAGGGCAACTCCATTTTATGAATCCTTCCAAAAAATGCAGGAACAGACAAGAACAGGCTTCAAAACACAGGGGGATCTGCACTTTCCTTCCTGTTTGCAGGACAAGCACGGGTGCATTTTTACAAAGGTAACGGGAACACAGGTGAATACTCAGTGACTGTTTTCTTACCTGCTTACACCTGCTGTGCACGTGGCTGTGTATTTTTGAATAGGATCACAGTTATTTGCACCTGCAAAACTGCACCTAGCACTTCTCTTGTCAGCAAAATCGCAGGTGCGGGAGCCAGTGCAGAAAGCAGCCCGAAAGAAAACATTGCCCGTACCACTATGAATAAAGGCAGAGGGACTTCAAGCGTTCAAGGCAGCTGGCTTGTCCCCTGAAACCCCAGTGCTTTCAGGACAGCAAAAGCCAGCCATCCTGACCCGAGGTACAGTTTGGGAACAGGACCTGCAGTTGCTCAGTGCTTCATTTTTGCAACTGCCATTTTCTCCTGGGGCAAGAGAACAGCTTCCAGGAAAACCAGCCAAAAGTTAAAACAACACAGGCAGCTCTTACTATGGCCCTGGAAATAACAGGGGCAAACAGCTGTCATTTTCTTTCTTTTGGCCTGGATGCAATTTTCCTCATCTCACCCGTTTACGCGGGTCACGCGAGGGAGCCGAGCTCCCTTCCCCGCGCTGCTGGGCCCCGCGGGACGGGAAGGGAAGGGACGGGGCAGGAGGTGCTTGTGGTGTCCCAGCCCGAGCCAGCTTGAGTGCAAACCCTCCAAGGACTTCCACTGCCTGTCACCTGTGCTGCAGGGTTCGCACTGCTCATTAGTTGAGTTGACTAAATGGCAGCTGATAAAAATACACCAGCATTTCTGCTTCTTTGGCTGTGCAGGTGTGCGCATAGATTTCCCACCAGCCTGGGGGAGGCAGCTCTGTGCTCAGGCGAGCTGGCTCAGCAGCAGAGAGCAGCCTGAGCTTAACAGCGCTCTTTGTCCCCTCCTTCACAATAGGATGAATTTATGCTCCTACCTACCCCAACTCAAAACATCTCCTTGCCCAGCCTTCGCTCCTGCTTTAACACACTGAGGAAATTTGGGGTAGTCAGCTGTGGGAAGGCTGTAATCTTTGTGGTGGGTCAATAAAGCCGGCTCGGGGCTCCCTGGCAGTATCAGCCAAACAACATCACTGGCCCAAGGTAGAGATGGATGTGCTTGTCCCGGGAAGGGAGAGACAGAGCTGGGACAGAGTCATGCAGTTGGGCTTGTTGCACCTTTTGCTGTCTCTGGGCCTGGAGCAAGAGACATCTGTTATTTAGAAAGAAAAAGTAGTACGTACATAACCCCACGTACCACAGCCTGTCCCTCAGCACCAACAGCAACTGCTGCTCCCTTGGCTTCCCAGGGCTCTGCCATAGGGAAAGCACAGGGCACAGCCACCTTGCTGCCCCAGCAGGATGGTGCCCTGGGCAGCCTCCTAATTTGCTATGCCTACACCCAGCCCTGCCCTGCCCAAAACAGCCCTGCTACTTAAAGGGGGGGGGGGATCATAAAAAGTCAGACTTTGCTACAAAACACGAAGCAGCAGAGGAGCTGATACTGTAAATGGGAAGGGTGGGTGTACCCTCTTTGAAGGAGAAAGGTCTTTCCTCCCCCTTTGCTGCACTGGGACGTAAGCCCAGAGCTGCTATCGCAATCATTTGTGAATGTGGAGGCAGGTCTAAAAAGCCAGCTGTGAATTTTGGTAGTTGAAAAGGGAAAAAAAAAACTAAAACAATTTAGGAGAAAAGCTCAAAGCAGACAAATACAGGATTGGGAAAATCATTAGCTAGATTTCAGCTACAACATCTAAAACCTGCACTCTTACCTATAGCTGCAAACTCCCTTTTTAGCCCTCTGCCCCCTCCATTTAACTTTCTTACCTACTGTGGCATCTCCACATACTCACACAATACAGTGTGGCCAACCTTTGCCACCTCCACCAAACATGAGCACAGCACTTTCCAAGGCTGTGCACTTGCCTACGTTCATTTATTCCAGACACCACAAAAAGCCTCCTCACTGAGGACTATTCCCCTACAAGATATCAACTTTCAGGCCTCAATCTTCAGACTTGCTCTGGTAAAGAGATATTTTTTAACTGTACAAAAACATGTCTCCTATCTTATACTAAAAAAATGACTAAAGTGATTTGACTCAAATGCTACAGAAATTCAGCCTTAGATACGAGAGTAACGAAGTCTCATCTCCATAGGCCAAACTTGCAGAAAATTATAAGCAATAGAAAATGAGTGTTTCAAATGGAAGTGTTATGCAACATGAATGACAGTGACCTGAAAAGCTCAGAGCAGACTATTCCCATCTCCAGCATTTGTCTATAGCAGCACAGGAAACTTTGGAGGCCTGAAGGAAACAACCGTTTCTAGCTTGGAGAAAGAACAGATACTTAAAACTGTGCAACACTGGAGTATATTTTGGACTTTTGGGTCCTTGCCTTGCCAGAATGTCTTTGGAAATGGGGAAGTTTAGATGAGGTGTCATTCTCAACCGCAATCGACAAAGATTCCCCTTAGACTTACCTCAGGCCATATAGGACAGTCCCATCAGGGTGGAGCCGAATCATGCGATTCTTCACCGTCACCCCATGCAGAAAGGACTTCTTGTCATTCAGGAAATAGGTGTCAGGCAGCCACAACTGGTCAGCCACCCGGTTGTCCAGGGTCAGGTTGAGAGGAAGGTCATTATATGCCAGGCGTTTGTCCCTCCAGCTCTGCTGGAAGTACATGGTGATGGTGTAGTCCTAGAAAAGAAACAAGCAAACATCAGCCTGGCTCCAGGGTAGGGACGTAACTCAGTCTCTTCACTACTGCCACTGCCGAGACCTTTGGTGGGTCTCCAAATTCCTTGGCACCCAAATGGTTATGTCCGCACCTCCACCAGCTGGGGCGACTGTGCTTTGTTCTGGGAAAATGGAAACAAGCTGAGCTTTGTAGGGGACAAAACAACATTACATGACTCCAATCAAGCAAAACTGCATCCCACTCCTGTTGTCCCAGCTTAGAGTTCGGCTGCAAAATGAGTATTAGTTAGGACTACGATAGCACTAAAGGATGTCAACCAACAATAGGCTATACTGCACCAAAAACTTGAAGGACTGCTCTCCCAATTAAGTCACGTAAAGGTGTCTGGACACGATGCAGTCACATTCAGTCACTCCTTGTTACCACACAGTTGCTAAAAGCCAATTTTATTTTGAGCAGAAACTCAGGATATTCCCAAGGGCACGTGGAGAATCTCACCTCGAGGCCAAGGTTTCAAAGTCAACCCAGGCCAGCCGTGACAAGCTATTAGCACTGGCCTTGTTATATGAGCTAAGTCGGGAGTTCATTGCGATTCTCAGGAAGGGACATATGTGGAGGAAATCTGTCACCAGTGGAGCATGATCCACTGGTAAAGGGGCAGTTCCCTAACCGTCCCCAGCTAGAACAATACCATACATATCTCCGGCTCCTCTCCTGTTCAATAGTAAAAAGTTAATACTTAAAACTGCTGCTAAAACCAGAACTTTGAGGGCAGGGAGAGCTGTCTGGCAGCCCACAGCTGTAGCTCTGCAGAAACCATACTATCTGCTGGACAGTAACAGCACATCTCGGGGGGTCCAGAGGCCCCAGATCAGCTTGTTCAGAGACACAGTATTGTGGCACCATACTGGAAGAACAATTATTCCTTGTCAGGTAAACGAGTAGTACAGGAAGGGGTCCTGTAAACACCAGTGACAGGAAACATTCTCACAACAGGTCTTAAATAGGATAGGACCCAAGATTTCGGGGGGCAAAACAGCTAGCATTGAAATAACAGGATGTTGATCAGGAAGCAGGCACAAGTCTTGCTGACAGTGGCCTTACAGAATTCAGTGATTTTCCACAAGTCCTTAAATCAAAAGCTTTTTTTTGCAAATTCCTGCAAATGACCTAGAACAGGTGGGGCCGGAGATACCTTGTCTCTTCCCAAGCAGATCCCTACAGTGCCACAGGAATCCTTCTGACCACAGATGTGCATGACGGGCGCTTCTGCTCTGCACATTCCAGCTCTCTGCCAGGGGCTGGTGAGGACGTTGCTCAGGCACTAACATCTGGGCTAAGCACAGAGGCCTCCTGCCTGCCTGTCTTCTCCCACTGACTGCACTTGAAGCCAGGTTTGATTAGCACCTCTGAAAACAAGCTCAAATAATCCCACATTATGGATGTGCCAGCTTTCGGGTATCTATGATTCAGAAATCTAGACCCACATGCATATCCGAAAGGTCACAGAGTAAATCTGTGGTGTAGACTGGATACAAAAGCTCTATCTGTCACTTTCTGTGTTATATTGCGAAGAACAAAAACATAGTGACAGCTTTCTGGCCAAGAAACTGTTTTGCTTTGCTTTTTAAAGGACTGCTAAACTCCTGCCTCAGAAGCCTCACAGTCCATCTCTCAGGGGCACAAACATTTTCATTTTGGTCAAGACCTTGCAAAAGAAAATGTTCCTCCCGGTACCCCTCCCAGGGTGTTTGGACCTGCATTGCAGTGGCAGCACAGAGGAGCCCGAGTTCCTGGAGCCTCTTACCCTCCTTGGGAACAGCCCCTTCCCCTGCCTGTGGGAAACTCAGCTACAGAGGCATCATTTCCATTCTCCCCCTTTGAGAACTCCACCCGCACATCTTGACAAGCTGCTTCACTGACCTGCATTTTCCCAATCCTCGACAGAGCCCTGCAACACCTCACCCCTAACCAGGCCACCCTGCTGTCGTTGCAGGCTCCTGCCAGCCTTCGAGCAGCAGCAGACAAGAGGTGGCACTGATCTCCATAAGTCAGAAAGGGCAAGCTGCTTACAAACTGAACAGTCGTTAGCACCTAAGAGATACACCTTCTAAACACATCTTCTGTATTTCCAGGATTGATGGGAACAAACTCAGAAGGGTGCAGAAACAGGAGCCATCAGGCTGACGATGATCTTCAGATGCAGAGACCTTTCTGGGGAAGAACAGCCAGCCCAGTCCCAGACTGACCTCTGTTCTCCAGTCCTCCTGGGCTTCTTGGCACAATAGATTTCTTTGGGTAGTGTCATGGAAGTCTAGAGCACTTAATAATCATGGTTCACCTAGCGTCTGAGGTTTCCCTCAGCCCCTCTTCTCTGCCGATTCCTGTGCTCCACTTCTCATTCTCCTGCTCTTCCTACCCCATCGCATTGTTGAACAGTGGGCAGGATTCCTGGGCGGAAGGAAAAGAGCAGGACAAGCACCCACACCACAGGCAGTCCTCCCTGGGAGGACAGGTGCTGCTGACGTACCGATGGGCACAGCACTGAGCTGTGGGGAAGAGGGATGCTCTCTCTGCCTCCAGGCTCCCGGCAGAGGGCAGGGCACAAAACAGGGGGCTGGAGGAAGCACAACAGCAGGTGAAAGGGACCAGTACTCACTCAGGAGAGAAAGCAGCGAGCTTGTCTTCCCCTTTATACCCCATAGTCTGGCCAGGCAATTGCAAGGCACCCGCGTGACACCCTCCTAGCATCACCACCTAGCCAGGCTCCAGAGCTGATGAGATCTTAATCATAGCCTTCCTTTCAGAGGCAGGTAAAATAATGACCAAGGGTGACATCGTTCCACAGAAGCAGAATGGCCAGATGAAGCCAATGCATGCAGTGGTTCATAAGTTCAGGAATCAGAAGTAGTGAGCCTGATTTTCCTCCAAGCCTTGAACGACAATCCTTTTATTGTAGGGTTTTATCTGTTGTTGGTTTCACAAGCCCACTGATGCCACAGATGCCCCACAAGCTGGGTTTCCCAGCATCATCAGCACATAGAAATTTGGCCCATTTACCAGGCTCAATGAAGAGCTTCAAAACCAAATGCACCTGGAGCCCAGGCACCCCTCCAGCTCATCCTTCCAGCTCACCACTGAAGCACTTTGTGGGACAACACGGCTGACTCCGTGCTGCCTGTGCTAGGGATAAGCCAGGGGCCACGCGTATCCAGTAAGCAGCTTTCTCTGCTGCTGGAGGAGCAAGCGGGTGGTGCAGGCAAATACGACTTTCCACTTGCCTCTAAACCAGCAGCCTAGACCCTCTCCACACTGCACCAGTGCAGCTCCAGTAGCAACAAAATGCCTCCACATTTCCTGCTGCAGATTCCACTGGGTTTTTCTGGAGGACCATAAAATGCTCAGGCAGGGCCAGAGTCTGACCAAGACCAGTCACTGCTGTGGTGAGGACAGGAGAGCTTTACAGAGAGCTCCCAGCTCACCCTGCCAGCTACACCTACTGCACCGGGGAGAAAAGGCAGGACCCATGTTGGAGGGAGCATGCATGTGCCAGGCCACCCCATGCAACCTCCTCCTTCGTCTGATGGCTACTGGGAGAGTAGAGGCAAGTGCGGAGGAAAGGAGATACATCATCAGAAGCTCCATGCGGGTTGCAGTGCAAAGACCTTTGGAAATTTTTCAGTGTGAACTTAGACTTCAGTTTTTAGAAAACACAGGCTGGGGCAAGGGAAAGGGGGCTTCTGAAAGGTGGACACCACCAGCAGTTACATGTCTCCACCTGGTCCTCTGTTTTCCACCCCCAGGAAAAGCAAGTTTTCCAAAGATACCTGCAAATCTTCTCTAGCTAGTCTTTGTTACTGAAGCTTAAGTGGCCGTGTCAGCCTGTACCTACCCTGACCAGCATCCCACTGTGGGAAGCTGAAACGCTGTAGTCAACAGCGCTGGCAAGGGGAAAACCTGTTTCAGACCCAGATAAGCCTTGCTGACTCTCGTGGACCTATAAATCACACACCCCTTATGCCAAAAGAGCTTGTGTGGTTCAAAACAAGCTGTTCCTCTCTCCTCCATCTCTGCTGGCCCAGTGGTGGCCAGATCCCTTGGTCTATCCCAGAAGTCCAGTACCCAGTATCTCACAAGCTGCACAGCTCCAACGCTGCTTCCAGCCTTTTTATTTTCTGCAGTGGTCCTGCGCTGCCCTCCCTGCCGCGCAAGGCAGACCTCGTGGCCCAGCTGCGTGCGGGACCGCACTCAGCGCTACGGCTCCCCTTCAGCCCCTCACAAAGCCGAGATAGCACCTGAGCCTGCTGGAAAGCTGCTCAGCATAACCATCCCCATGGGACCCCCCCTCTCCACGTGCCTCCATTCGGTCTGCTCCGCGAGCAGCTCCTCGCAAGTTATCAGCCCCAACCCCCCTCGCCTCCCCCCGCTCCCAGGTTTTGCAAAGGTTTTGCTCTCTTTTTCTCTCCTCCTCCTCACTGTGTGTGACACACACAAAGCAAAGGTGAGAGCAACACGTGGAGCCAGCAGACGCTTGTGTTGCAGGGGTGTCTCCCTGCCAGGAGGGAGGACAGCTCACTTAGAGGTCCACAAAAACCCCGAAGAACAAAGGGGAGCTTACCTGGGGGCCTCACATGCTGAAATGACAGCGCATCCTACCAGCATCCATCTCCAGCCAGGAGAAGGAGACTGATAATTACAGCCTTTCCTGAAACTCAGCAGAGACCCCAAGCCAAAGATGATGCAAGAGGACTGAACAGTGAAAGGCTGAAGTGTTGACATCAGAGGGGCATGGATGGAGGAAGGTATTTCCTGCAGAACCTCAGAGACAATAAATTCAGTCAAACATGAAGAAGGGTTCCACAGTTTCTCAGAGGACAGGGTGGATAAGTCTAAGGAAACAGCAGCTGGGGCACAGCAAGAAGGTAAATAAGCTGGCATCATTAGTATGAATTCAGGAATGAATTTCCACTAGCTCATATTCCAAAAACCTTTATTAGCATCTACCATATGAGCCCCTCCACCTCACAGAGCCCCTTTGGGAGTGCAATGTTCACTTATCCTTAGAAAGCAAACCTGGACTCACCCTGGATCCTTCACTACTAGTGCTGGCTCTGTGCAGCCTGGGAGCAGAAATGAGCCCACTGTCACAGGAGACCAAAGCTGCCTCTTGGAGCAGAATTGTCCCAGGAGGAGGATGCCAGATCTGAGCCTAATAAGAACAAACCCTGTTGTGCAGAGGAAGGCAGAGTTTAAGGAGGCCAAGTCAGTGAGAGGACATGCAGGTCTAGAAAAGGGGACTAAGACAGAAGAGTGGGTCACTGCTGGCACTGTAAGTGCAGGTTGGGTGCCACTGAAGCACTGACAAACTGGAGGGCAGGAGGAAGCTGGAGCACCTGGGAGTAGCACATATTATCTGAAGCCACCACAATCCAGGTGAGGACCCAGGCATGCCAACCAGCTGCTTGTTGGCCAGCCACAAGCACTGAACGGTGTGCAGGGATGCACCCAGAACACCGAGGGACACAACACTTCAGTGAGTCAGTTCAGGGTGAGAATCTGAACTTCCTTCTCTACAGATCAAAGAACAGCGAGGGGTAGAGCAGGACCAGTTAAGGCACCTCGGTAACAAGGGCAGCACTCTGCAGAGAGCAGCTTCAGTCTTTAACTGGAAAGCCACCTAAGGCACTCCTCCTTTACATGCAGTGACACACTGTTGGGGTCCCTAGACTCAAGGTTGCCCCTTTGGCGAACAGCATCGTGTGTCCCTTTCTGCTCACTGCACTGAGAGAAGGGCTCCAAAATTAAGCAGTCCCTCTTCCCCAGAAAGAGCTGCCCTTCTCCCGCAGTCTCGTGTCAGCATGCAAAACACACATGGTGTTTGTCCCCAGTGGTATTCTTACAAATGGCCTTCTGCTGATTTTGGAGACACGGTTTTACTGTGTCAGACCAAAAGTCTTTCTACATTGGTATTCTATCTTCAGTAACAGTAAAGAGAATAGCAGGGAGGAATATAAGCAAAACAGGGTCTCTGTTGTGATACTTAATTCTCCAGCTATTTGAGGCTTAAGGATCTCCTGAGCCGGAGCTGGTGCCTTCTTAATTGAAGATACTCAGTTTCTCTTCTGAGAGTTTGTGTTATCTCTTAGAATATTCAGTCTTTGGCATCTGCAACCTTGCAGTAGTAAGTTTAGCTCCTCACTGTATTTACACTGCTTTAAAACAAGTACAAATCAGTCTTACTCTTTTCTGATTCCCTGTAGTGCTTACATCGTCAGTAAATAATCATAACCCTACACTTACAGGGTCTCGCCCCCTTTTAGATACTTAAGGGTTACTGAGCAGAACACAAATAACTATATACACTCTCAAAAGAAGTAGAAAGTCTCTGATAGGGGCAGGAAGCAGCAAGGGGGGGAAAACTGTTGCACGGGTTAAACACAGAACAGAGTATCAGATGACAGTATCTGACGTTCTGCAATGGGTTGTTGCACAAGAACAGACTGAAGGCAAGGTAACGGAAATAACTTTCCACAGAGCCTGTGGAATTTGCTGTTACAAAAGCATGAAGTCAGGAGCTTAACGCTGTTTTGGAAGGCCTAGGCATCAATGTGAAAAACACAGTCCAAGTCATAAAAGGAAGGGACTAACAGGAAAGAATAGCCCAAGGACACAGAGCCTCACGCTGCAAGGCAGAAGCTCCATCTTCCTACAAAAAGTCACCAGAAGCATCCCTCCCGGGCAGGCTGCTTCATAAACCCTCAGCACAGCTCCTGGCAGATGCGGATCATTGGCAGGTTGGGTCAGATAATTTTCCTTTGTGCCGTGACCTACAGAGTCCCCAGTACTAAACTTGTCCAGAGGCAGAAGTGCGCATGCTCACTGGGAGCTAGACTAGACTCAGAAGCCAGGATTAGAAGTGGAAGGAATAATGTATGTGAAAGGGTCAAATCTTTGCTCAGCATATAGTATTTCTGGCAACACGGATGTCTCCTGCGCCTAGTTCATTTTTGTGGATAACAAATGACTCAGATACCTCTTGGAGGGTCTTTGAAGACGAAGGTGGCTATTCCAGGCTGCTAGTCAAAGTTGTGTTTCACCAAGCACTTGTGAAGTACTGGAAGCAGCAACTTCTCTGCAGGGGAGAGTGCGCACTGCTCGCCTGCTGCTGCGTGACTTTGGGCATGAGGGATAAAGGAGGTTTTGCAACTTGCCTCTAGCACTAGCTGTGCCACTTGACTTTCCCCCCCCCCATTTCCCCTCCACCCTGACTTTGATAAAGCACCTCCTTTTGGAGAAGTGACCAAGTGAAAGTCCTTCCCCATATAAGCAAATGACATATGGTCTCCTTGTCCAAGATCACAAAAGAACATTAGGAAAGCCAAGATGCTTCAGAAAGAGGGAGAAAAATGGAACATCTGACTTAGTAAAAACCAAGCTGCCACTGCCAGAGACTAATGAACAGTTTGTTGGCTTCAACTTCTTTGATGATTAAACACCATCTCCTGTTCCCGTCATTCTTGGGAAAGAAATTAAAGGACAAAGTAGTCCTCAAGTATGTTTCATTTTAAGGAGGGGGTAGGGGAAATAAGAAGAATTATTTTTAAGGGGAGGAGACAGGATGTGCCTGCAATCATTTGCAAAGAATTGGAGCGGTGTAAAATGTACAGGAGAAGGATAGAGCAAGACAGACACCGTTCTTCCTTAGCAAGCTCGTTTAAGAAAACTACTTTGTCCTCATAAGGGATTGTCCATTTCCACGCAGATAAATGAATGGGTCCCAGACCTTAACGAGCACCAGTTAATCTGACAAAAGTAAATACCTGATAGCCGTTTTTCCAGCTCTTAAGACAGCACAAAGACTGCTCAGATGCTCACCTTTGCTTAGGGCAGGAGGCAGCAGCTCTTGTACTTCCTGTACTTTTCATGGGAGAGTATCCTGCCAAAATACTGCTTTTAATTTCTCTTTTGGTGCAAGCCAGTGCCCAGTTTACAAGTCAAGTTCTGCATGACAACCAATATACATAAAGTGACAACTATTTTAGAAACTGCTCTTCTCCCTGTGTTTCAGCTTAGCAGGTGAGAAAAACACAATCTCTTTCCACCTCCCCTATTTTTGAATAACCACATGTCAGCACTAACTTGGGCATCAGGAAGAGCACCTTTGACCTGCGATGTCTCTGTCAGTAATGTGAGGGGACAGGAATGTGTTGGCTTCTTGGATATGCTCTATGCCCTTCTGTGCTGCAGGTCTTTGTGCTCTTGAACTCATTTTCTTTAGGACCTGAGAAATACTTTGCATGGAGATGTTCCCCTCACTAATCTGATCTACTTTCATAGTAATTTGCATGTGTTTAATTGCTGAATGCATGTCCAGAAACTGGGACAGATATCAGCTATATCCTCAACAACTAGGGGTGTGCAAGTAAAGTATCACTTTGCTGCCCTATTTCTCTCCTGCCGTGCCCTATCCCCACAGCACCTGGATTGGTGCTGGTCCTGCAGGTATAAGATAGAGGACATACCTAGCTGGGTCCTAAGCCAAAAGGGCATTGATCTGCCCATGACAAGGCTTTCAGACTTCTGAGTCTGTATATCAATGCCCTATGTGAGCAGGAGGCAGCACCATATGTCATCTGCTTAACAGCCCCAGTCATGCTGGAAGGAGAGGTCAAGAGGAGAAAAACAGAACTGATGGGCACAGGGATGAGCATCACCTGCTCTATGAGCACATGCAAAACAGCAACCTTGTTCTGTGTTACAGGCAACACTCCCAAAATCACCACCTGCAGCATGACATCTTCCTCAGGCAAGCTCTCCAAAAACAATGCCAGGCAGTTTCTAGCCTTAAGCCATAAAAATCTGTGAGCTACTGCATACCATTTCTGCTGGTCTGGTCTCCTCACTCGGTTCCCCATGAACCCAGAGCCCACCCTACCTGCAAAAGCAGAATTGTTTGACCTTCACATTTCTGCATCACCAGCTAACTTTCACTCCGAACCTCATCATGACTTGAGAAATTGTCTTTCCCAGAGACAAACCACTTAATGAGAAATGGTCAAACTCTTTTTTTGGTTCCTATACCTTCCCATGCCAAACCAGCACAGAAGGCCATGCTTTGCCCAGACAGCCAACTAAGGTCAGAGAAGCAAGGCCATACATCAAGTTCAGAAAAAGACGATGCATGACTTTGACCAGTTTTCAGGCAGAAAGTCAAAGGGATGGTGCTTACACTATCTTCTCACTGATACTTCTCACTGTCTGGGAACTGGTAAGGGCTCATAAAAACAGGTAAGACACTTAAACAGGGAGGGAGCTCAGGCAGCAAGTCCCTAACTGAGTCATTTCTTCCAGGAAAATGACACTTTAGAGGGGTGACTGGCTTGAGATAGTGCAGGGAGTGCAGCAAGTTGACCGCCCCTCTATGAGAAGTATAATGTATGTTTTCCCAAATGAAGTCTGTTCCAGGAATAACACGGGTCCCAGGCAGTGCAGGTAACATCGTTTCTTCCCCCTCCTGGAGATCCTTAAAGGCTTATTGTTAACATCTGCCTTCTGCTAGCACATCAGTTATCTCCAAATGGCTTCATCAAACCTTCCCCAATCCCTTATCTCTCTTACCATATTTACTTAAGGCATAATCTTAACTTAGCCCTTTTTGTTGATTGTCTTAACCTCTCTCCAGGTATGCACAAGCTCACTTGTTACCACAGAGTGAGGCAAACAGCCGCTAATGCTCTGTCGAGTCTCAGAGAAGCGTTATTATCATGCATTGCATAGCTGGGAAAGAGAGTCTGAGGGCATACTTCTATTAAAACAAACTTTGTGGTTAAAATACTTGGTAATTTAAAACAGATTATGCTGCCATAGGCTTCTGATGACCCACGACAGGAAAACATGGTGCTTTCAGAAAGGCCATCTTTATCTTTCACTGTTTGCCTGCACTAATCTAATATGCTACACAACTGCCTTCTGCATGCCTACAAGCCATGGGACAGTGCTGGTGCCTGTATCCCATTTCTCCCCTCTCCCTCCTAGCTTCTCCCAACTCATCTTTTCGTACTTTCCCAGCACTACCCGTACTGCCTTACAGCATGTGTTGCCAGTGCCCTCCTGCACACACATACGGGCATAGCTAATATGCAGCCATTAAAGCTCAAAAATGTTTTTAATAATCACTTTGTATTTAATTAAACATGCAACAACTAGCCTGTTAGAGTAAATTAAATTTGAGTAAGACATTTGAACAGTGACTAGTGAAGATACCGGTTTCTAAAGCCCTCAGAAAGATGGGGGAAGAAAACTGGATTATGCCAAAGGAAAGGTGATGCTGGAAGACCAGAGATTTTTCCTAAACCTTTCCAAAGGGGCCTGACAGCCTCTGCACCTATCGTCAGAGAATTTTCACCTTGTAGTGACTTTTTTACCTCTTGCTTGCTGAGAGATGCTCACTTCAAGTAGTTAAAACTCAATAGGCAGGAACAACCTGGGAACAGAAAAATATAATTTCTCCAAAAGATTCCCAGAATTCTTCACTCCTCTGTACCTTTTTTATATTTAAATGAAACGTCCTCTTCACTTTGCCGGGAGTTTTACTGGACACCAATCCAGTAAGGCCCTACCCCAAGCAGGAGAGGTTCTGCAACCCTCCACATAGACACTCACTCATAGAGGTCATGGGGAAAAAAAGCCTGGAAAAATGCGCAATTAAGGCAGTTAGATAAGGAGCTTCCTAGCCCATTGGAAATGGGTACTCTAGAAGACACCCCTGGGTATAAATTTCAGCTCGCTCAATGTTAATTCTGTAGGAGACTTTGGGTACTTTCACCTATGCCTCATTTTCTCATCTGTAAAAATAAGACGCTGATGCTAACTTGCCTCCATGCTGCAGTCTGGGATTCCCACATCTCTAGGCAAGTGCTAAGTGTGTAATGAACAGAAATAACTTTTCTCACCCGTGGAAAAAATTAAATAGAGCTTTTAATTCCCTGTGGCAGTCAAGACCACCAATGCAGTTTGGGGCTGCATAGGTAGGGAATCATTTTATGAATGAAGCATTATTTCTAGTTACATGACAGAATAAAACACTGTATATACAGCACTGAAGCCATGAGACTCTCTGCAACAATATCAAGGCACACAGTGCTTTAAAGACACTGTTTTACCTTAGAGAAGGAAGGTTTGATATTCCAGGTTCCAAAAACTGCCACAAAGATGTCATTTCCCAGGAGGTAGCCAGAGGCAAACAAATCCTTTAAATGATGTAAAACGACTAACACGTCCTAGGGAGAACGATCAGCTCAACTAGGCAGGCACAGATTGGCTTGACCAAAAGGTTAGAATGGCGTATATTTCCTGTAGAAAGCAAAGTTTGATCATGTAGGAAGGATAACGGGGAGTAAGCAGATAATATGGTGAAACGCAGAAAAGCAGAAGGTATTTCTGGCAATAGGGTTCAGTTAGGTCAAGGGTCATCTCCTAAGGGTAGAGGATGGCAGCCCTGTGGTTTGAAAAACAAGGTGTACTTAGACAAAAGGGCTAACAATCAACTGCCTCAACTGTGGTGTGAACAGAGCACTGTACAGGCGTGCTGGGACAACCAAAAAGGACAGGAGTATCAACTGATCTGTTCTAGGAAACAGTTTCTACTGTCAAGGGTACTGACCAGACAGTGGATCACCGTGGATTTAGTCTACCTCTGCTTCCATCCATGGGTTAGTCTGCCCTTGGTTATGCCAGGGTAAAGCCAAGGGAACCGGGCCAGGCTGACAGCAGCAGCAGTGCACACAATATGGCCCATACTGTCATTCTTCCACTTTAGCTATCCAAGTCTTGGCTGCAGGATCATAAACCTGATGGACGGGTGCAGTGTAGTTAACTGACAATAGCATTCAAAATGCAGCTGGATGAAACACTCCTGATTCTGCTGAACAAGTCAAGCTTATTACAGGATGCACGAAGAAAAAGGAGATTTCAGCAGGCTGTGGAGGTCCACAAGCAAGCAGACTTTGACTTCACGGCCAACTGGATGGCGGAGAACAAGCTGCAGTCCCTGTCCATGCTGAGTGAGTGCTCTCTGCAGTACCAGGACCAACAGTCCTGGAGCCAAGGAGCTCTATTTGCAGAGCTGGCTGAAAGTTATTGGCAGGGAGCCGATATGAGCTCGGTAAATAAAGTATCCAGATAATAAAAATACCCAAAGGCACTGTTTAATTTTTCTGAGGGTTCTGATACAGCCAGTAATATTGAGAGAGAACAGAAATCTTGCAGACAGGAACAGGAGCACAAGGCAAAGCCATCTTTCCAGAAGAGTGGAACACAGGGCACCTGGTAGGTCTGATGGCTCACAGCCTGTACAGCTAAATACCTGACACTCATTTATGGGGTGAACGGCTGAAAAGGAAGAGGGTGTGTGCTCAGGAACTAGACTCAGACAGGAGCTTGTGTATTGTAAAACCTCAAGTCCCCTTGAACCTTAGCTGCAAACCCTTGATGGATAAAAGGGTCACTGCTTTGCGTATCCGTGACCTAGGAATGCATCAAAGGGGATGGATGGGGAGATACAAGCCACAGGCTGCCTTCCCCTGCAGTCCCACTAAAGGTAAAGGAGATACTGTGGCAGCGGTCGCTGCAGTGGAAAAGGGAGTCGAGGTCCAACCTGTAAGCAATGAGTATGTTTTGGGTTTGCTTCCCTCTTTACTAGAGCCTCCGGTGGGAGCTCAGCGCACCCTGTAAAGAGGGGACAAAGGATGTATAAGAGGGCATACTCCAGTCTGGTGGCCCACTGCACCCTGGCAGAGACAGCAGGAGCCCAGCTGGGCACACCTTGCAAGCAGTGCCGTGGAAAGGGACCACTGGATTGTGCCTTTTACTCCCTCCTTTGCCATTTTTCTGGCTAGAGCTGGCCTGAGACTTCACTTGTGTCAGGGCAGTGGGGACTGGCCACATTTCATCCCACATGCATGCACTCTCTCCTTCTCCAAAATGATCCCTTCCGTCAGACTAGAGGACCTTTCTGGATCTCCGAACAGTTCAGCAGATCCTCTTCCTTTTACCATCCCTTTTCCTTGAATGTTCATTTTTCTCTGTAGCCTAGCAACTCAGCACAGACTCAGAATATTAACAGCTCCTGTCCCCACACATGATCTTCTCCAGAGGCCTGAAAAATGCGATAGCAGAAAGGCTGAGAGGGGTAGGAGCAAGCACAAGAGATGTAGGGAGCATGCAGGGAGCCTCTACCAGCATTCAGAAACAGCAAAGCTATTCAGCTGTCGTATCTGCCACCTTCACTTAACATGTACATAACATATAGAGCTATATATAGCCCCATTTATTTACATATTCAAATAGCAACATGACACGCACGCACTTGTATTTGGATTTACGTTCTAAATTGAGGTGCTGGCACTCTTGCGCACATACACTCTCTATTGCTAGATGCTTTAAACGTGTATATGACAGGATGTCAGAAGGTCAGATTCTCAAGATCTAATTTGGTTTTCAATCAAACCAGATGAAGCTTTCATTTGTGGGAAGATACTTTAGCATTCTGCTGTAATCCTCTCCCATGCTGCAGCATTGCTATTGAAACAGGTGGCAGTTTGGAACATCGCTCTCAAATACAGACAGCTTTTTAATATATATAAAAAAATATATAAAGGCTGTGGGAGTTCTGCCTGTGTAAAAACCTGAATAAAAACTTAAGCAAGAAAGAAAAGAGACATTTTTATCCTGGGCAAAGTTTTCTGCAGTAGGAATTCTAACTACTACAGGAAAGCTGGGGTGCAAGCTGAAGTGGTTCATACCACCACACAACACTGACATGTTCAGATCTAAAGATATCTTGGCTGATACAGGAACAGATGGAGCGCTGCAATACATAGCACTGTTCAGCTGAAAGCATGCTGCAAACTATATAGCCGTGGACTCTCATCCTCTCCAACATGACTTCTCTCCTGCCGTGGGGTGGAGTCACCTACGAAACGCAGAGTGAACTTGGCCTCTTCAGTGAGAGAACAGAAATGTTCTCATTTGGGAAATTGCCTAGTGAGCAAAACATGTGAACTCTGTTTCTCAGTACTGGAGCAGGGTTGACTCAGCGCTCCTGAGACTTGAACTTGTGATACTGGAGGACTCGCAGAGCCACTCCTTAGGGATAACAGCATCATGGAAAGACGCACAGGGGGGATCATTTGCCACAAGCATTGCCACCACATTTTATTCATGCTGCAAAACACAAGGTCTAGGCTAGAAATCAGCCCATCTACCCAACAGCTTTTCCGTAACCAAGAATTTTCAGTTATGCAGACAAAGAGCTTTCTGCAAACTCTCCCATTAAGATACCATGTGAATGTTACAAGATCCCTAAGAAGAAACCAGTATGGTAGAATACAAAGCCTCAGGGGCAGAGAGTCATTCTCTAGTCCAGCAGTTCACAGTCTTTCTTCAACTGAGAGTTTGTTTCAGCAAGGTTTCCACAGTTCACCATCTACTGATCTATATACATGACAAAATCATGCAAATCAGCCAACAAAAATATTTCATTCAAGGACATCATTAATGTTCAAAACATCAGCGCCCTTCAGTACAAGCATAGGAAACGCCTTTATAGGGGAAGCAATAAAGCTGTCCCCTCTCACCTGAGGACACCTCAGGGCAGTACGGTGGCAGGGACCTGGCAGGACTGCTGCTGTAGCAGGCTGCTGTTTGCTACATACGCACCGAGTCCTTGAGAGCTCTGTCTCTGAAGGAATTGCTGGTGCTCTGTGCAGGTCCTAGCTTTCAGTTGGCCACAGCATTTGAAGAGTCTGTGTGGTGATCTTTGGGTTGTTACTTAGCAACTTGACTCTAAGATGTAGTGAATTTACTGGGCTGTCTCTGCAGTCGAGCAACACCAGAACCAAGGGCATAGGGTGAATTTTGTCACGGGAATGGGATAATCTGTGAAATATTATGGAAGACAGATAAGATTTTTCCCTTCTACAAGCTGCCACAAATGCAGTAAATATTGACATATGAGTCACACTGACCTATTTTCTAGTTTTTAAGTCAGGACAATCTCTTTGCAACCAATTTTGGAACCAATGAATAGGGAGTACTTCAGGCCCTTTCACAAGTTTGCTTTATTCTTAACTATTTCGTGCAAACTCTTGTGGAACAACCATCCCTGCCTTTCAGGCAGAAAGGGGACCGCTGCTTGTTTGAACTTGAGCATCCACTCCCCCATACCATCACACTGCAGAGCACCCCTGAGGCCAGATGCTTTACTTGTCCTCGTGCACTGCCTTAGTCCAAGACATCTTTCAGCAGTGGGATTTCTGTTAAAGAAAAACATGATGTGGTGTGGGCAGATATCCACATCTGATTCTTGACTTTTTAGACTGTATCAGTGCTGGTGAAAGTCACTGAGTCTCAGCAGCCACAGGATGCCACCACTGCAAGAACAGCCAAAGCAACCCCAAATCTAGCAATGTCGGATAAGATGGGTCCCTGACATCTGCTTAGTTGCAAAGATGTTTCTAGGACTTCACTATATTTCTACTCTTAGCATCTATCTAGATGAGCTGCAGAGCACAGTTGTAGCTCTTGCCCGCAAAAGAGACCAGCTCAAAGCTGCTATGCCTAGAGTGGTTTGGAGGTTGTTTTCTACCCTGCTAAAACCATCTTTTATTTCTCCTAGCAGAAGGAAAAAAGCATCAGGATGGTGTTGCTTTCCTTCAGCTAGCCAAGTGGTTGTGTGTTTATGCACAAGTTACTTCCTCTTGCTGGAGAAGCAGAGACATGAGAAGGCCACCAAGGTGACCAGACGTAACTGATGGCAGTGTGCACAGGACACTGCACACAACCCTTGTGCAGGAGTGCCCCTTGCCACCCCCTGGGAACTCTCTCCTTCGGGAAAATGCTGTTTCACATGTACAGAACGGCCACTGTTTGATTTCCCAAGCAAACAGCCATCCAGTGCTCTGCAGCCCTGCACACCAGGACTCAGAGTGACACTAGCGGCATAACCTAAGCTGTACTGAAGCAATCATCAGCAGAGGAAGGCGCAGACACTCGCCAGCTCTGAAGAAACCTTCCATCTCAGCTGCGTGTTTGCATACCTTAGTTAAAATCACAGCACACAGAACCCCCTAGCATGTGAAAAAGCACATAACCCCTACCTGTCCATGCCAGAACCGAGCCCGGGGATATGTCACCCTAAGTCAGAGCTGCACCATTCTTACCCTGCCACACTGGTAGGATCTGGCCCTTCTCCAGCACCAAGGCCCCACAGCATCCTCTGCCAACTGCAACACTACCCTCCCAGGAGCCTACAGCAATCCGACAGGACTGCAGCCCCTGCAATACCATTACACACCATCATTAGCTCAGCACCAAAGCTGCCTCTTAGTTTTACCATATTTTTGCAGTCTTCAGTATTCAGCGGCCTTAAGTACCAAGATGTAATGTGCACACACACTCTCAGTTTAGATACCACAGTGTCACAGGGCTGGAGATACCCTAGGCTACAGGGAAACATTTACAGCACTGGAGTGCCATGTCATACTTGTATCTCATAACATATAGCTCCAGAAACCTCTGACTGTAGGATTTAAATGCTTTAACCTTTGCTTTTTTAAAAAATTTGGACATCCAGGGACATAGAATAGACTGACTGGGGAATATCTGTATATCATTTCTCTGTTGAAAAGAGATGGCAACAAAACAGAACACTTCCAGTTAAGAATAAGAAAAATGCTGATATATTTGAGGAGAGTATACGGTAGTATAAGGTACAGTATAATAGTAGAAAACTCTTTAAAATCACAATTTTAAAGCTCAAGACACCTATACAAATGCAAAAGGCTTTTGAGGAGCATGTTGCAGCAAAGTTGTTTCTGTCCATCATTGCAGGCACACCGAGGGCCTGCTGAGGGTCTCCAAAGGCTACTGCCAAAGCTACATCAGTCCCAAGGAAACCAGGGTTTTGCATACACAACTTGACTGTCAGAACAGTTTGAGAATGGATTGGACATCATGCATCCAGATCAGCGATCCCACATGGATATACATTTTCCTGCCTTTCCTTTCCCCTTTCCTAAAATGGCCCAAAGGTCAAGAGCTCTGACCAGAAGGTACAGCCGCAGAGGTGTTGCGTAGCACAGAAAGGCTCTCGTATGGAGCCTAGCCATCCACACTTTCATCAGCTGCACCCAGCATACAGCAGTCGGGCACGTATACTACTGTGAATGTGTTACACCGAAATTGAGATTCAACTAGTCAGTGCGTATTCATATCCCAGTGAAAACAGAACTGCAAAGCCCCATCAGGGCAGATTCCACTACAAAGGCTATTCCAAGCATGTCTAATAGATGCAAAATTTGACATAGTGAGAGGAGCAATGCCCCACTGATGATAGCATAACAGGTTGTAGGATGAACTGTCCTGGTCAAGAACACCAATTTTTTTTTTTTTGTGTTAAAAGCCAGTTTAAAACCCTTGCAGCTCATCGATGTCTTAGGACATACTTTACATCTCTCATGAACAGGGAAAACTTCTTTGCCAAACAAGACAGCGTGTTTTTCAAGCAAGCTTCAGGAAGTTGGGAGATAGCAGACATGATGCTTCCTTCCCTAACCCCCAAGAGACCCAGTGCAGCATGCCAGTGCGAGAGCAGCCACTCCAGCAAGACAGCAGCGTGGCAACAGGTGATACAGGAGTAGGGAGCAGGAGGTAATGAAGCGAAGCATCAAGGTCAGCTTTGCCAAACATCCTGCACCAACCTCTAACCTGTCTGCACTGCAGGTTGCCCCAGCAAAAGGTATTGCCGACCCCATAGGCATCATTCCTTTAACACGTATTTTCCTGCAAACATTTCTATTTGGAAGCCTTGTTTCTTACACTAGCCCTCTACAACAATCCTCTTGTAACTTTTCAACTTGTCACCAGGTTTATAAAACTTTAAAGCTAGTGCTATAACAAACCGAAACAATGTTATTGCACATGTAGGAGAGCATCTTGGGATGAATAAATTATAGGAGCCACAAAGAAATCACAGCTCTAACGGCTGGATGCTCCGAGCTGTCTATGGTGTGCAGATACACAGGAGGGAGCAGGTTTAGGACTGCACAGATCACAGGGCAGGAAAATTGAAGCGTTATGAAGGGTAACCATCTCTTATTTCAAATGCATACAAAACTTCTAGTTGTTTTCTTTATTGAAATAGTTCATTAATGCTTGAAGGGAGTCTGAACTGTCTGGTACTAGAAAAATATGTCCCCAAAGATTACCTAGAGAGAGAGAAGGCTACAGCTGGAAGTATTAGCCTCTAGTCCCACCACGCAGCAAGTACAATATACCCTGAACAGGCCAGTCCTCAGCTGCCCGTTGAAAGGACATGCAGGAGCAGGGGAAGACTTCCGGCTCCTTCTGAAGCCATTGGTACTGGGTACCATCAGAACTGGATCCACCAAAGCAGGCTAGACCATTAAGCTGAGAGTGACTTTGGGCAGCATTCAGGCCATGTGCCACAAGGACTGAAACATGCGTACGCTGCTTCAGCTGCGGAGAGACTTGGGCTCCAGGCTGCCAGTGCTCTTCATTCTCCTGAGCCAGAAGTACCGCTAGACTCCCTAGTAACTTGGGTACCATACAAAGAAGTCTGAACATAGCACTCTCCAAGTACCACTGTACACCAACAAGCACCTATAAATACCTGCATGTTGCTCTACGCTTACTGAAATTCAACTACGTGTAGCAAAATGGCACTGACCAGATAGCTTATCCAGCCCATTTCCTTTAAGCAGAACTAGGAGATACCATCCTTCCATTCTTTGCAGCTACATAACACCATTATGAAGACATTCCTCCTTTCAGCCTGCCTTTTTAATCCCCAACTTGCAAATTTGTACAGGATATGAAAAGACTCCAGCTAGGCCTTTCATCTTCATGGATCAGCACTTCCCAGAGGGTCTGCCAGTCAAATGTGCCCTCCCCAATACCTATTTGGCCTGGCCCCTGGCATCCTTTCCCATGCATTTCAATTGATGTCACTGATCTTGGCTCAGCAAATAATCCTTCTAATCACTGACAAGAACAGAGGCTGCAGCTCAGCGTTGCTTAGCAGGGCTAAGAGGGGCACACAGTAATAAAGCATTACTCTAGCAAGTGAGCTTGAAAATACGGCTGACCACACACAGGCAGCAGCTGCAGTGTACAAGAAGGTACCTTTTTTTAAAAAAAAAAAAAAAGGACTTTGGTTTTGGTCCCTCATGATTGGGAAATCATTACAAAGCCAGCACTGTACCTATGGACGTCCCGCACCCTGACGCGACTCCATCTTCTGAGCTGTAAAATGGCACAGTATCTGGGCATGGCCCTCAAGGACATGGAGGTGCATCAATTTCGCGCATAGCAAGGCACCAGGAAACACATAGCATGTACAGGCGGCTCCAAAGCATTCTGTATATCAGAGTGTCTGGGAACTTCCAGCATAAAGACATAACTGTGTTGCCTTTGCAGAGAGCCCTGTATCCCCCAGGATTGAAATGTCACCACATCATCATTTTGGGAATACAGTTCCCACAGGAGTGAAGGCAAGCAGCGCCAGAGCAGAGCACCCAGATCATGGGTGGAGCTGTATTCCTCCACAGCACTGCATCCAGCTGGACTCCTGTGGAAAACACCTTTTTGAATCACGCAATGGCTAGTCACTAACAGCACTTGTTCCCCGCCATCATGCAGCCAGCAGATGCTAAGAGTCCCAGGAAAAGGCATGGGAGAACGGGGGGCTCTCCTCAGCCTGCCCAGCCCCAGGGCCATTGTTCCCAAAAGGATGTCTGAGGATTAATTAATTATCCTACAAGGGGCAATAAGTAATAACACTCCTTGTGGAACAATAGAAGCTATTTGGTTGCCATGACGACACAGCTTCACTTGTGTGCCTTTAATTTATTCATTGCACAGTCCCTTTCCCAATCACACATGATGCCAAAAAATTACTTGTTTTTCTTGTTATCCATGTCCAGAGCAGGGGTAAGACACAGCCCTTTCCCCAGGACATCTGTCACACAGAAGAATGGTGCACATAAAATCTCTTCAGCCTGGAAACTTACATCACATGAGAACTCTTCTGCTCCCTAAATGTTTTTTCTTTAAGATGATTCCCATTTTTAAACCCTTTCTGAAGCCACCCCTCCGTGTTTCTTATAGANGGAGATTATGCTTGTCAAGTTGAACAGAGAGCCAGGAGCAATAACCAAAAGCCCAGAAGTGACATGCCTTCACAGCATCAACAGGAGCGTGGCATGGACGGTGCCTGGTGCTCAGCCTGATTAGAGCCACACCACAACCATCAAAGCACTCAATGCCCATCGAGAGTGCTACCCAAATTCTGCCAAATCCAGAGCAGCATGCGGATGAAGGTCCGTGCCAGAAAAGCTGCTCTCCCATGCACCCCACAGAGATATTATTGTTGCTGTTTCTCCACAGCCCCGAGCACACACATTTGCCTCAGCCACGCCATGGCAGGGGGAAGCAGGCGTTCACTGGAGAGGGGGGAGCACTGCGTTCACAGGGCAAGGGTTGAAAAGTTTTGCTGAAAGAATGGCTGCTAGCCTAGGACACAGCATGCCTGGCCACAGCTGCTCACAACGGGTGTATGACAAAGCACTTAATCAGCATTTCTAGTCTATGGACACATCTCCAGCAGGAGGTTCATCCTGAAGCAGCCTCTGCAGCGCTCAGCTATCTTCTTGGGTCTGCAGAGGAAGACCAGGGCAGTTGTTACAGGTAAGACGAGAACCAAATCCCTCACTTGCTCCCAGTTATGTTTGTGCAAGCTGGGGTCTTAAGATACAGGCCCAGACCTCAGACTGTTCATGCTGGCTCCAGTAAGGAGGGTGATGGCTGGTTCAGCATGCAGGAAAATTCAGGTCCAGGTTGAGACCGGGGGAGGAGATGACTCAAAGTTGAGCTCTGCCCTGACAGGCAAGATAGATGGAACTAGGTTAAGCCATCTGGCTTTTCTAAGTTGAGCTTAACCTCAAGCACAGCTACCCAATGCAATGGGGACATGGGTCTGTACCTGAATTTCCGATTGTACGTGCTGTCCAGTGTCACTGTTACTAGACTGTGGTGTAACACGCTGTGCAGGTAATTACAGTAATGGTGGGATGATAGCAGAGTCTGCAAAAGAAACTGTTCCATATGAGAACCTGAAGGTTCATGGTTGGCCCTTCACCCTGGGTCATATCAACATATGCATTCAGGATTTTCAAGCAGTTTGGAAACCAAAACGACTAGTCAGATTGTCTCGCCTCCCCTCCTCCCCTCCACCAGGCAACAACAGAATAGCTGGTGGGCCAGAGAAACAGGGCAGGGGAGTCCAGAAACAGATAAATAGGACAGGAGCATTGGGAGACCAAGGTTTTAATTGACTTGAACTGCAAGAGATCTAAACAGGTGTAGGATTCTCCAGCATGGGTCAGGAACTGAGGAACGGGGCAGCTGCTGCCAGGAGGTCCCCACCAGCCTTCTGCTCCACTCAGCCTCTTGGAAATGAGAGGAGTTTGGAGGAAAAGCCTCTGGGCAGGAGGGAGGAAGGCAAGGTCAGGCAATGCTCAGCACAATCCATGTCCTCTGCTGGGTGCTAAGGGCTGCTGAGAGACAGATAGCACAGGCCTGGATGTGTAACCAAACCATGACCAAGATAATTAACAAATTTCACTCCAAACCATTGCTATCCAAGCAGATTTTTTTTTTTCTTCTTTTCAGTGGTATGAAAAGCGCCAGTCTATCAATGCCACCCAAAACCAGATCTCCAATAGATGCCTCCCTTTCCAATACAGATATCCAAAGAAATGCCAAAATACCACCAACAAGCATGAAAAGTCACTTGGCAGGCACAGGCTGACTGTAAAGCCACCACTGTCTTTGTGTCAACCAAAAAAATACAAATTGCATCTACTCTTTTAAGGCGTAAGCATCAATGGCTCAGAGAGATAGCTGTGCAACCAGCACAGAAGGGTAAGAGATGAGAATCTACTCTGGATAAGATGCCACTAGCTCCAGAGATGCCAGCAGAGATCTTCCTTCCACATGTTCACAGGTAACACTCACTAATCCTACTAGAATTTACCCCACATCAGAAAGTGAACTACAGTCTTTCAGCATGTCCAACCACACCAAAAGTACCACCAGCAGGGGTAGGTGTGTACCTCAGAGGTCCCACATGTCAGTCCTGTCTTGCAAGTGTTGTTTTAGTGAGTTCAGGATTGTTTCAGCCTGGGGCTGGGCTGAGGGTGTGGGGACAACTGACAGGCAGTCCCAGTGAAACGGGCCATTCGGTGGGTGGAAAGAGCAAGGCTCAGACTGAAACCAGTATGCTGAGAAAGAAATTTAAAGAAAAAAAAACTAATTTCCCATGGCTCAGTTAAGTGTTTGATTTTCTTTTTCATCACACCATGCATGGAGAAATCATCCTTGAATTCCTTATGCTATAGTGAGGAAGATTTGTCTCAAATCAGAGCTCCCATGACCCCTCAAAATTCTGTGTCCAAAGCAGAAGAAAAAAATACTCCTTCACTACCAGACCAATGTTAGTCTTCCTCCAACAACTTCCCAGCTGCAGGGAAGATATGGAGGAGGAGGAGAAGGAAGCAGGGGGGCAGGTACCCTGCTTTTCAGAAGTGCACCTTGAGATCTCAGGTGGCTCCAAAGGAGCCATTGTCTTAGGAGCACATTTCAACCACAGAATGGAAGAACAGTTTATTAGTTTGGGTTTGTTTTTTTTTTCTTTTTTTTTTTTTTCTTTTCCATGCTTACCATGTTGACTTCAGAGATCTGGTCAATGCTGGAGATATGGATGCTCATTCCCACTGTGACAGGGTTACCTGAAACACAAATGGACCGGGTTAGGACCATATTCAAGCCATCCTCCCTTATCTGCTATTAAAGAATTGCATAGAAATGCATGGGTATGATTTGAAGCAGCCTCACATTCCCCCAGGATCAAGGATTTCCTAGTCACGTGTGTTCAAACGGTTAGAGAAGAGTAGATTTCTCTAAATCCCAGCCTTACAGAACCACCCCTAGGAGTAGAGCAGCCTAAGCTCGATTTTTTAACTCCTGAAAGTTAATTACCCCCTACTTATACAATTATCTCTGGTTATTCCAAATAATGCCTTCAGAGACCATCAGTAGGCTTCCAGTGGGCTTGCATAAGGTGTTACTGATTGACCATACAAAGAACATAGCCATCAAGCCCATGCAACACATGGGCAGGAAAGATACTCCAGCTCACTCCTCCATCGCTCTGTTAGCTCTGAGTGCTCAGGCTGAAAACCCCACGTGACTTTTAATACCCAAGATACCAGACAAGTACAGGGACCATATCTATGAAGTGAGAAAGCAGCATTTGTATAGTGGCTTTTCAGAGCAGAGCAGCGCTTAGATTAATAGCAGATTCCACATTTTACCATGGGCATCAGGGCACATGTCACCCCACATCCTCTTGCCTGAAGCCACAGAGCTGTGGTAGACATCTGTGCACAGGTTTGCTGGGAGATTCAGATATTTCCTTCTTACCCAGTGACTGAACTACCCTAACGCCGCAGTGAGTGCCACTGACTGTGGCATGCAAGATAAGCTTGTGAAGAAACACCACACAGGGGCAGTCACTGCCAGACCTATTGCCCAAGAGCAGTATTATCATTTCCCACAAACCTACAGAGCCAGGACAGACACCAGCAACTTCAGCCAGTTCTTCCAGATGTGTGGCATTCCCAGATCGATCCAGACTCATACTCAGTTCTATGTAAGCCCCTCTGACTAGCAGCTCCCACAGCCAGGCAACAGGACAGCCCTTTCAGTGGTATTTAAGCCACATAAAACAATTTGCAGAGAGATACACATCCACCAGCAAAAACCCTCCTGTAGCCTGAGATGGAGTTTTGGTACGCTACCCCTCTTCTGTCATCCCCACAGCCAGAGCACAAACCCAAATCCACCACGAGCTAAGCTCCTCTTCTCGCACATACAAGGTGGAAAATGATTCCTTGCAATGCAGTATTAGAAAGGGAATGGCAAGCGGTTATGCCACTCGAGGTATTAACTCTTCCATGGACTCATTAGTAGATCTAAGTGCTGAAATATTTACAGATAATCATGAAATGGCTTAGAAAGTAATTAGGAAATTGGGGGAGAGGGGAGAACTACACAACTGGAAATGAAGTGATTTTTTAATTATGTGTTACCAGAAGTAGGGAAGTAGTGTCATTAGGGCTGCCTTGTGATTGGGTATACTGTTAACCGAGACCCTCTGCTGCAAATTAAGCGGCATTATCCTTTAATGGAATATGAACAACACTGAAAACATCAGAATCAACAACTGTAATTAGGCCTTGCTATGCAAATTTCCTTAAAGAGGCAGTGCTCTTCCCTAGCACTCCTGGCTCACTGTCAGGGGTGCTGGAGGCAGGGGTGCTCAGGAGACCTTTGCAGAGCCTCTGAAAATCCCTACACGGGCACACTCCTAGCCACATCTTTGCTGTATTGCTACATTCATCTTTCACAAGGGAACCAGGTGGGAAAATAACCAAGAGCTACTCTGGGGAGAGCTGGTTCTCCTGCACCCTGCCTTGCGCCAGAGGCTGACAGTGGCACAGGAAAGCTTTTAAGGGAGTCTCTCTTTGGTGGTTTCTCTTTTTTTTCCTGAAATCGGGGGCTTGTGATAGAAGCCATAGCAGGAGGAGGAAGTCACCGCTGACCTGAGGATCTTACAGACAAATTGTTTACAGGAGGAAAGACATGGCCATGCACATGGCTGCAGCAGAGCTGGGGAGAAGCCAGCTCCTGACTCCGGAGCCTTTCTGCCATGCAGTGTTGTTTCCTCCAAGAGTTGCCCTACTGCCTGCTTCGCTTCCAGTCTATCAGCATCGGTACTTGTGCCGCTATGGTTGCGTGTCCCCTCCTTCCTCAGTGCAAAAAATGGTTCTTTGCTCCCCTGCTGTGTAGGAGACCCACTGAAACCACCAGGATGGGTGGCTATAGCAGGGGAGCACTGACAGCTGTGATATACAAATATTTGTCAAATACAGAGTCTATCCAATCTAATCTATCTGTCTAGACATTTGTGCTGTGTTCATCACCATGGTATCTGAGTGCCTGAGGTCATGCAGTGACTCAGTGTCAGAGCCATGGATAAAATCCAAACCTCCCCACTCCCAACTCCAAGACAAACGCTGGAGTGGAGATCAGCCACGCTGCTCCCCGTCAGCCTGGGCTCAGCTGCATGCAGCGCGCAGTCAGCAATGTTCCTCTTGGCCACTCTGGGCATTGCCAAGACCTCTACACCCCATCTATCACGGCAAGTGGAAGGCTCCGCTGCCCGCTTGCAAGCCCTGGGGCATGTGCCCATCAACCCACAGGCAGAAGTGTGTGATTGTGATACAAACGCTCTAAAGATGAAGGTCTGCAAAGCCCTACCTTTACTGGACCTACTTTTAGTTTGATCACAGGGAAGCCATTTCATCTTCTCCATGCCTGCTGTGAAGACTGGCTCGCAGTTTCCTCAGGACAGGGATACACAAGAGCATATACACAGCCAACAGACAAAGCATGCCCTACCTCTTACTGCAGCCCAGCAAAAAACTAGACCGGCTGGTGTCCAACATTCGGGCTGTAAGTAGTACACAAAATAAACAAAGGACATCAATTCTGCCAATGTTAATAGCTTCAGGCAAGAGGGATACAAAAGTAGGGTATTTAAAATATGGGATAACGTCATCTGCAAATTTGTCCAAAAAGGCAGAACTCTGCGTTTGTGGATCTGAGATAAGACAAAAGAAGCAACCCTGATATTAAAGGTTCATGTTTTTATCTGTGCCTTGCCAATGGGTGCAAAAAACTAGACCCCTTAAAGAAAAAAAATCTTGTGCCTAGAAAAGATTTGTAGGCAAGATCACGAGTGAGGGAGTGTGAGAAATTCTGCCACTTTCACCAGTGAACGGCACCCTCACACGTCCCCGTTTCTCATCACCACTGGAGAAATCACCATTTTGTCCTGAAAGTAGTTTGATGCCTGTGAAAAACATACTCAGGAAGTTGGAAGGGAAGCAGACAAAAGAGTTATAATAAAACCTGTCCTTTTTCTGCAAGTGATACTTGTCAAATATAAAAACAGTCAAGGTAGAGAACAAGTTGTGCTAATCTGCAATATTTTCCCAGCAACCAGTTATTACTTACACATTTTATTTTATAATGCTTAAAAGCCCCAGAACCTAAAGTCATGTTGCTACAGCAGTAATTCCTACAGCACAACTGCAGAGGAAAGCTCGTGTTCCCAAGCCTGGGGCTGCCTGCACTACAGCCAGAGGTGATGGCAGCCTGGATCAGGACATGTCTTCCAGACTTCAGCTGCTGAGAGCAAAGACAATAGCACAAAATTCAGTGCAATAGGTCTCCGGACAGTGGATGCTTACTTGGGCAACTGTCCTGTACTAAGGTCCAAGCTGCCCTCTCCACTCCTACACGAGAAAGTTAGACTAGAGCAAGCTTGGGTTTCTCTGCCATCAGATCTCCAACTGCAATACAGACACAGCCAAAAAGGCTCAAAAACAGTGGGCAGATGAACAGAGCTTACTTTATGTTATCATCTACTGAAGCCACACCATTTTTATGAACTACAGTTAATGCTTTGAGGAGTCTGGTTCATGCATTTCTGACCACGTGAACATGGCAATGCTGGCAGAGCCAAAGCTTGCAGTTGCTAAGGGACTGGAATCAGCCTCAAACCTACTGTTTAGCCTAAACTACAGGAACAAAGGCACTAACAGGGATCTTGGGAGGTTGCACAGCCCGTGTCTTTCATGGAAGCAGACTGGAGTTTCTTTAAAACACCAGCGTCAGAAATTCCACAGCTCCCCTGGACAATCTCTTCCTGCATTTCACTGCACTGAAGGCTTTTCCTAAATATCCAAACTAAACCGTCTCTGCAGGGTAAATGTAGTTTTGTCTCATCATTTCCCCCCAATGATAGTGAAATAATAAATCAATCATCCTTCCTTAATAACAGCTTTTATGTACTGAGAAACCATGACCTCCCTCTCCCTCCCCCACCAATACTGTCTTGCCTGGATTAGATGCACCTGATTTCTTCAACCTGTCCTCAGAGGTCATGTTCTCTAAAGCTCTGACAATTAATGCTGCTCTTCTCTGGCCTTTTGCCAACTTGTCTACATCTCTATTTTAAAGCATGGTATCCAGAAACCAGCCACTGAAGCAAAGATGACATGTCACCAGTACAGAGAAAAGAAAAAGCATCCTTCCATGTACAGCATTCTCATAAAACCACAGAAGCCTCTCCAAACCCACTGCACCCATCCTGAGAGCTGCTCACTTAGTGTTGGAGGTTGGAGATGTAAAAGGGGCAGCTCTTGCCACTAGAGCGCATCAGGCACGCAGGCAGAGGGAGTACAGCACTGTCTCTTTTGGACAAGAGGGAAGATTGTTCAAGACAGCTTTGTGCGTGAGCCCCAGCGTTCCCTGCTTGCACCGTGCCTCCAACATCACCAGTCTCCAAGATCCCTGCAGCAGCAGGAAAGCTGCTTTAAGGTCTTCTGCTGAGTAAACAAAGCCAACCAGAGAAAATTAGATGTTTCAGCCACTAAACCTTACATAGACCAGGTCTGTGCCTTACCCTGCAATGGTAAATACCCACAGGCATGAGACGCCGTCCATGCAAACCCCTGCTCCTCATCCCCAGCTCTCCAGAAGCTGAAGGACAGCAGTGGCACTAGAGCCCAGAAACACAAAGTCCCAGACAAGGTTGCCCTGCACTGGCTGGCAGGACTGTTTCTGCAAATGCAGGGCGATACGGGCAGGCATCAAGAGGGCAAGGTCTGCCGATACATGTGGTTACAGGACTGCAGTGCCTTACTTGCATTTTCAATGATCCCCACACCAAACAGGATCAGCAGCCAGGATATTCTCAGGCTTGCCAAAGGCATGACCAGCACACATGCTGTAATTTCGCTCCCAGGACTTTTTCCTTCAGTCTTATCCTCGCTTTCCTGAACAAGGGAGAACTGTTCAGTATCTACTTGCCCTTTCTGCAGAAAATGGTTTGTCCAAGCCGCTGCCTCTGCTTTGTTCACAGCACTGAACCTCAGGGCACCCTGGCTTTGTGTTTACAACTTAAAACCACAACCCACGTCACTGCTGCATGCAGCGATGAGTTGGTTATACAAGGGCTGACAGACATGGATAGTTAGGAGGCAAGATCTCCCAGGTAGTCGGAGGTGCAGAAGGCAGCACGTTCAGCAAGAGGTTTGTCACTAGCTGAGGAGCTGCTGCCTGGATGCAACCATACAATCTCAAGAAATCACACTCTGTCCCTCCCAGAACGGAAACCCTTGAATAATTTTCAGCTGATGAATTAAGCAGCCCTGGGCCATAGTTTTTTAAACCCACCCAAAAGATGACGGTAGGCTGGACTCTGAGTTAGGACACTCAAATTCACTGAGTCTATACCTATCCTCCAGGACAGGGAGAGCGGAAGTGCTCTTGGGTTTTCACCATATAGAAATCTGTGAACTCCTCTTACAATCCTCCTATCTGCATGACAGCTGTGCTCACAGAGCAAGACTGAGGCTCTGCTACAGCAGTTGGTAAGAGAATGTCTAAAAGATGCCATCCCAGCAGGCTACACAAGCCAAGTCAAAATGAAGTTTCCCAACCCTAATTTTCCTGTTCCTTTCCTTTTTTTAAGCTTAGGTACAGCATCAGGCACAAACTCAGTAAATATTAACATTGCTTCAGGACCAAGAAAAATTGACCGTGTGTCATAAAAGCAGAAATGTTTTGGGAACCACTTTCAACCAGCACCTCTGATTTGCTGTGACATCTACAAGGGCCGAGTTCAGCAGGGTCTCTTAAGAACCTATTTAAAACTTTTCAACAAAATCTAGGTTTAAATACCCAGTAAACACTCTCCGACCTTTTTTCCACTTGTTTTTTACTCTTATTTCCATGACCTCGCCCCCACCTGCAGCCAGTGCTGTGCACTAAGCTTGCCAGGCTCAGCACGACAATCAGGAACAAACACATTCAGAGGCTGATATCAAAGCCTTTCCCCTGCCCTTAGTGGGTCACTCCATGGCATCTGTTGGATTTAAAAGAGCAAAGTATACCATGACATTATGCTTTTGGCCACTGTTATACATTACCAGAAAGAGAGATGGTCTCATGGCAAGTCAGAAAAATGACATTGCCTTCTTGTCTGGGGAGGTACAGGGAGTACGAGGGACTTGCTGCTGCGGAGGAATCTCCTCCACATGAAGCAAGCATGGTATTTTGGAGCTGAAAGACAGAGCCCTGGTCTCCAGAGTATCTGGGGCTGTCAATGCCTGCTACTTTCCCACAGATTCATTGTTTGCAGGGGCAGGAGGGGTATCTACCACCATTGATTCTCGTGGAGGTTGCAGCTAGTCTTCAACTAGGTCTGGCAGAAAACAATTTCTTCTGCCTGGCAGGTTTCCTGCATTTTGCCATATTTCTTCCGGGAGGGCTTGGCACTTTTTAAGCCACCGAGCCTGCAAACAGAACAAGATTGTGCCTAACCTTGCTAGGCTTGCCATCCATCCACATCAGACCAGAGACAGCAATACCTTGTGAAAGGAGCCTAATGAGGATTTCCATGCTGTACCATTCTGCTCTCCTGGTAGCCTGGCTTTTCCCTTCATCCCATCAGATGACTGAGTTTGCACTTTTCATTTCAGAAGGGGAAATACTAGGGATTTCCAACTGAACTGAAAAGATAGAGCAAGCTCTCACTGAGATGGTGATATCAAGGTTTGATGGAACTTCTAAGGCAGGGTACAACCATAGCATAGCCCTTGAGCAGAACTTTGGAATATCCAAACACTGAACAAATCAAGAGCTTTAGTAAGAGACGGGCTTTCCTCCAAGCAAGCGGTGAGACCAATTCTTCAGCAAGGAGCCAAGAGACACCGCACTTGCAGAGCAGGCAGAACTGACCGCTCAAGAACTGCTATCCTGTGATGCTCTCTGCAAACACACAGGTTAACCTTGATAATGGCAGCCACATTTCCAGCATGTTGTCAAAAGAAGCTGTCCCTGTAGATTTGACTAGATAAAGAGGATTTTCTTAAGCAAGCTGTGCTTGCTTGTGAGCCAGTGCTGAGGGATCCTTTTGGAGGAACAATGCTTTCCCGATGCAGATGTAGCACTCATTCTGTGACTGTTCTAGGGAAAGCAGAGAGCTAAGGAGCACAGTCTGTGAGGCACAATGGATTACCTAATCTTTCTCATGGGTATTTTTAATGGATTAGTAGGTATTAGAGTGGGATATTGCAAATATCCCATGGAAATTTGGAAGTGAGAGAGAACAATCAACTGGCTGCAGAAACAGTGTAAAGGTTGTCCCAGAGGTATTGAAGGATTACAGAGGAAGCTAAATCAAGGTTGATTTTAAGAGATGTTGGTAGACAGCTACCCAAGCTGAATAAAAACAAGGTCTCAAATGTACAGGCTTAAAAATGGAACAAGAGAGTAGACACAAACACTTACAGCATCTGTACTACTGGTAGACTCAGTTCAGCAAAGCACCTATACACACACAGGGCTTTCAGCATTAAGAAAAAACACTGACTACTCAGAATACCATCTGTTCTTGGGAGAGGCCTAGGTCAATGTTCAGGAGACAGATTTTTAAAGCTGTTTCATCCTCAGTGATGAAGATAGCCTTGCAGAGCCTTCCATACGCGTAACTCTTGCCTAGGTGATGCACACTTGGTAAGGTTACAGCAAAGTGAGAGGAAAATAAGTTCCCAGGTTTGTCAAACTGCATATTTGCTCTCATTTACAGACATACACAACTGCATCACCTTACCAGACCTGATCATTATCAACCTGGCACCACCAGTAGGGCCCAAGCAATCAACTCTTAAGAGTAACATTACCAGGAACACCAATTCCCAACTACCATCCGTTCCTTGAAGTAGGCAACACCCAGCTCAGACCACAGCCGGTTTCCCTTGGAGGGCTGACACAGCCATCAGTTCCTTTGTCGGAGCAGGGTGGCTGCAGAAGGCAGATCCAGATCTGACCATCAGGAGATGCAGGCAATGCCCCAACCTCCTGGCGCACTGTACTGCTAGAGCAAGGACTGATCACCTGCCCTCCCCTTCCAGGGACATTCCTCCCCGTGCCCACCAAGGCACCCCCACAGACCAGCTCCCTGGCTTTGCAGTCTGCAGGGCACACGCTTTGTGTTTTCTTTTACATTCCTGCCTGCAGAGCAGGGCACTTCTATGAAACGCTGCATTTCCCTGTGGTCACACTGAGCTAACCCTGGGAAAAGCAGAGGCACTGAGCATCCCAGATCCCTCCAGCTCTTATTCTCCACCAAGAGCAGCAGCAGCACGACAACAGGGCTTCCCGAGCAAGCATATATTGTAGACTGACAGCAGATCAACACAAGCCAGGCATTTTTTTCCCCAGCAGCAATTTGAAACATCAGACCCACACTGATCAGCCACCCCCACATTTCTCCACCTGAGAAGACTTCCCTCCTACCTCTGTCAGGATCCTGGCAGGCAAGTGCATCTTCCCTATGGGCCCTGCCAGTGCAGCCATGGGACACAGCTCTGCCTGCCTGGGAAGCTGTGGGAGACTCAGGAGGAGTCCAGCCCTTTTGATTTTACTCAGACCCTCAGAACTCACTTCGGCTCCATCTCCTCACAGCCAGTCTGGGCACTTGTCTGCACTCCCAGAGCCACCCCTCCCCAGCTTGGGCAGGCTCAGAAGCCCTTGGCACCCTGCTGCTCCTCATTTCCTAACCCACCGCCTGTCACCCTGCTTTTTAAGGCACAAAGAGGGCAGATCTTCAGAAGGGATCACACACAGATGTCAAGTATTTTGAACCTTATAGGTAAATGTGCAAAAGGGAGCAGGGTATTTAATCATGCCCCTATAGCTTTCCACCAGAGCACACTCACCACAAGCCTCAGAGCAGGCAGCTGCCCCATCCTGCCTCATCTCCACCTCACCAGGTTAGTCTCAGAGCAGACCCACTCCCAGGGCTCCCTCACAGCCTGGAAAACCCTCTTTACAACCCAAAACACTGCATTCCTGCACAAGCTCTGGTGCTTCAAGGTCCACAAATGCACATAGATTCTTAAGCAGGATTAGGGCTGAACCCCTACTTCTGGGACCCCCACAGCACCACGACACTCCTTGCAGCAGCCCAGGAGGTAGAAGTGCAGCAAACTACCTGGAGAGACCACAGCACCCTCCTCCTAGCCCAAGCCCAACAGTTCCCAGTCCCGGGGTGGTACTATATGTAGGACATCCCATCTCACCTCATCCTGTCCCAGTACTTGCAGCAGACTGACACAGGATCTGACTGCTCAGGACCCTCCACTCCCCTCAGGTGGAGCTGGCAGGGTGGCATGCAGGTGAAGCCATTTAGCAATTTTTCCTGCGTACCAGCTGGCAGCTGTGGAAATTTCTGCCATGTTGCCCATCAGTCTGTCTCACTTCTCATATGCTTACCCAGGGCACAAATGTCCTGACCCACCTTTTCAGTGCTGGGCTTTTCTGGCACATTACCAATAAACATCTGCTGCATGAAGGAACCTCTCTCTTATGTGCACTGGAAGTATCATTCCCCAAAACACTGCAGACCTGGCCTGTACTCGAGTATGTGACCTGTCTGGGAAAACACTCTCACACGTTACCAAATCCTGAGCCATCTAATCCCCGTAGCTGAAAATGAGCCAAACAAAATTAATTTAAATGGGTTAACACAAGCTTCTCCGTTCATATCAAATCCATTACTCCATCTTGGAAGTATTTGTAACAACAGCAAAATATCTGGACTTGTCATTTTTATCAAAGTGACATCAAGAAGGTGTTTTCCTTTTTTCCCCCCTCTTTTCAATTTTTAATGAGTTAGTCACACCTCCTCATCACTGATTACGGACGCTTGTCCTTAAAGGATACCACAGAATCTAAGTCCTGGATTGAATCCAGCTAGACGTGTGCAACACACGGGGGAAAAAAGAAAAGAAACAAGATGGCCAGGTCAGGACATGCCAAACTTGCACAGATATTGAAATCAGGGCTGGGACACTCAGGAACAGCAGGGGACAGACCTGTTGTGGTCCCCTTGCCATACCTCCATGAGATGATTTTTTGATGGTGCTGGACATGGTCCTTCATCCCCCAACACAGCGCAAAGTCAGTGGCTTGGGTCTCCAAGGGAGAGAAGGTCACTCCTTTCTTGTTACTTCTGTCAAGTCCTTTGTGGAAATATAGTCCTTTCCTGGTGCCCACTTTATCCTTCCTGACACAGTCTGTTATTAGGGCTTTTGTTAATGTTGAATTCAGATGTCTCCCACCCCATACTGTGCTCCCAGTCCTCTCCTTATCCCAAAAAAGGCTCGGGGGCAGAGCTTGGGGGTCGCACGGTGCCCAAGGCTTATGCTCAGTGACAGTCAGGACAACTTACAGTGCAAGTATTGAAAAAAAGGAGTGAGTCAGGCCTGAAAATATCATGATATTCACATTAAAATCATGAGTCTGAGTTAGAAATCATGAGAAGCAAAGAACACACACAAACAAGCCTCCCCCTTTCCAAATGTTATACATGGGATTATATGTTTTCATCTTCCAGGTTCGGAGCCTCTTGGATGTGCCTTGTTCAGGTTGTTCTGCTTTTTCTCCACAGACTCAAGACAGAGAAAATCTTACAAAATTCAGTGATGGCTGAGAATTGCAAGAGTTTTGTAGGAAGAAGAATTCAAGTTTGGAAGTTGGTCACTTCTGAAAGATTGACCCTTGCGCTACTGTTTCCATCATTTCAGTAATGATCAGTTTGCAAAAGTGTCCTGGAAATTCAGCAGGACAAAAGTTACCAGGTTACCTTTTAACCAAGCACCTCTTATTAAGAGATAGAACTAACTGTCATTTGTTCACCAAAATGATTGCTTTCACTCAGGATGCATGGATGAGCGAATCTTGCAGAGCTTTTACATATATATTCATCTCCAGCAATTCATCAACATAATAACCACGCATTATTAACTTGAGTACTCATCACTTTTTTTTTCTCGAGCTTCAAATACTAGCAAGGAGCTAGTGTGCAACAGGGAAGAAAAACATGTAGGGGAACTTGTGATGAATGTTCTATTTTTGCTATGAAAGGAGGATAAGAAGAAAAATTCAGTTTGTAGCCTACCCTCTCCTGCACTTCCAAAAGTTTCCTACCAAGCTGAGCCCCTTCCCCAGAGGTCAGCAGACAGGACTTTTCTGCAGACTTTCTCCCCAGCTGGAGGAGGTTTCCTTCTTCAGGTGACAATGTCCCACCAGTAAGCTCCCACCCGTAACCTGGGTGGCCTCGTCTCCTGGTGTGACAGCCTCTGCTGTTATACCCAGAGCTCTGCCACCTGCAGTGGGGAACCCCCTTCTTTACACGTTCCCTGCTGAACTGCCTGGTGCAGCCCCCAAACCTGGCCTTTCCCATGGCACAAGTTTCCCCGAACCTGGAGGAGCCATCTGCGGTGGTCTCACTAATGCAAAGCTCCTTAAAGAAAGAAGCCTGCAGGTGGATTGTCTTGCTGTGGCAAATGTGTAAGAGAAGAGCAAGAAGAATACCAGGAAGCTGCCTGGCAGCTGAGGAGGTGTGTTTGGAAAGATCTCCTGATCAGCAAACTCATCCTGGTTCAGCAGCACAGCTGCAGTTATGGCCTGTGGAAGAGGAAGGTCGTTGTTCTTGGTAGTGGTTGGTCTGTGTAGTAGATAGAAGCCTGCCACAGCTTTTAGTGGCTGAAATGACCCTGTAGGCTCAGAGAGTGGAGTCTTGCGCCGAGGCAAGGAAGGTTCTGGTGTCCCTTCTTGCTGACAGCCCATGGTGAGACTTATTACAGAAGCACAAGAAGAGTGAAGGTCGGAAGGTGCAATAGCCAGGACACCCTCCACACTTTTTCTACTATACAACATGATCATACACAGTGAACGTATTATCTGCCATGTATAATTTTTTGAAATATTCAGCCAATGATCGAATTTTAAACTTTTCAGGTTTTTTTCTGAAAAGGACGGTGGGGAATGCCCTCCTGCTTCATCCACCAGAAGGGGAACTATTTGTGAAAAAAAAATAATGCCTGTCGCATATGAGAGCCTCTCGTATAGCTATATCCCTCCCATTTCTCTGCAGCAAGAAGTGGGCCCACCTGCCTGTTCCCTTTGGGCATTTCACAGGCTACCACAGCCGAAGGAAAGGTCATGGTTTGGTGACCAAGCAGTGGACCAGAGCACGGAAGGTGCTCAAGTCTGTTCTCATGAATAAGGAGCAATAGCAGGAAGCAGAACTTCCCAGTGTTATTCCTTGTGCTGTCACAGGTTTTCTGTGTCATCCCCAACAAGCTGTCCCTTCTCGGTGTTCCCTAGATGTAAAATGGACCTAGCGGTGGCCCATCATCTCACAGGTAGTGGGGAAGATTTGTTAGTCGATGTTTGTACAGCACAGAAGCCTTGCTGCTATCTGTCACACAGAGCCCCTAATACTACCTGAGAACAAATTATATTTGTGCATAATCAAAATCACATCCAGCTCAGCCCTGACTCGAGAATCCTTTTTGGCTGGTGATGATGTCCAGAGCAGAGAGAGCACAGCTTGATTTCCAGAGCCCAGGCTGAGCTGGCAGAGCTGGCAGGTAGAAATATCTTGTTTTGACTGGTAAACTGAGCAAATTTGACATGGAAACCACTGAGGGAGAATAAATATGGAACAACAAGATGTAATTTTTACAGAGGCTCTTTTCCAACTATAACTATACTCGGAGCCATCCTAGATTTGAAGTAAGAGGTCCTGAGGTCTAGGGAGGGAAATTCAAGCCACAGTAGGTTTGGCTGAGGCTCACCCCTGTCACAACCACGGACATCTATAAGTGCACAATTACTTAACAGTACTATTCCTGCAGGACTGCAAAGAACAGGAGAAGCAGGAAGGGGAGGGGGGAAAGATGAGAGAAGAAAGCGAGTTTTTAGCTGTGACACAGAACCAAGGATAAGTGCCAAAACCAGAAGAATAGCCTATAGGAACTCATGATCAGTGTTCTCTAAACCAGCCTGAAATTCATACCCTGCTCACAGCAAACAGCGGTGCTCCTCCAGCCCGGGAGGAAGGGCTGACTCAGAAGAGCTCTGTTTCTTTCCTTTTAATGGGAAGAGGATCAGTCACTGGATCTCCAGAACACCTGTTTATGTGACAGATCTGTTCATGCTATAGGGCTCCACCGTCCAACATTTCTTTTTTGCACGTATGTGATGTGAATTCCTTTAACGGGCTTTATGCCACCGTTAAGCACATCATTTGTCTTGTCCATGTTTCTAGTCATGTTTTAACAAGTGCATGATATTTCACATGAAATATCAAGATATAAATAGACACTTAACAAACCCCACCAAGGGCTATCCGCAAGAATGGATCTTACAGACTTCCGCACCAAATGCTGTCACTACTGCTGAGGAACCACATGACATCAGTTCAGCCTGACACTTTAGTAGCCTCCAACTTTTTTTTCTTTGAACCAGACATAGGTGAGAAAAGTGACATGCACACACAGTCTGTCTTTCATGTAGCAGTAAAACTACAGCATATCCCTTGCCTTTTACATTTTGTGCTATGTGGGTTAAAAACATTTTTCTGCCTAACTGGGATATTGGGAGACTTAGGAAATGAACAATGCGGATATATAAAGCTGCTCTGATGAACAGCTCTAGGGCTGTGAGAATATATTTTGAGTAATCAAAAGGACTTGTACTAATGGGTTTTGCACTCTTTTTACATCTTGCTTTCAGTGGCTGTCCCTCGAAGGCAAGTTTACTGGCAGGAATAGTCTCAGAAATGGTGAGTATTAGGTAGATGTTAGTCAAGGAGGAAGATGGGTCCAGGTGAGATGGCAAACATCCTCCAGACTGGCTATAAACAACAATCTGCCTTTAATCAGTTAATTAATCAAGAAGTAGTGGAATTATTCTACTAATCAATAACTTGGATGCACTGTATTCAGTCATAAAAAAATCTATGACTAAGAAAAGAGGCAAAATTCATGGAATAAATGCTTTGTTAAAATGGTGATGACATCTTTCTTTTAGAGAGACATTTCGGAGCCCCTCATTAGCCATGGTGCACTACCGCAGACTAGCTCCAGCACCGCTGGAAAGCGGCTGTGTCGGGCTGGAGCAGAGCGGCAGGGAAAGGCTGCACCAGCCAAGGGTGAAAAGGAAAGAGGAGGGCAACCGGATGCAATCCTCCTACATGGGATTTGGCACAGCCACGAGAATCAACATCTCCTTCAGTCTCTGTGAAAGCACAGTGGCTTAATGAATGACAGCAAGACTTCATGTCCTCCACCAGATACCAAATCCAGAAAACTGTGCTTGGTACTACCAAGCACAGCTCTCGGGCAGGCACACAGATTGCTCAGAAACCCAAGTCCAATTTGACTCTGGGCTGAGACTCCGGGGAACTCATCTTCATGCTGTCTTCATCATGCCACCCAAAAATCCCTCCACCGCTCTCTGTCAGAGCTTCCCGTCTCTGAAGTAGGATAATAAGGATCTTGTGGGACCACAGATGAATGCACAAATATGTTCAGCACGCAGCAAGAAGTTCGCAAGCTCTATCACGCTGGAGGAAGGGTCTGGTCTAACATTCTAAAATATTATTGCACTCAAAAAAATGCAGGTGGAAACAAAATAGATGAAAGTTAGGTGGAAAGATGCCCACTGCTGAATGGATGTTATGGAGCCAGTTCTTAATTAAACAGTCCACAGGATCCTTGTTCATTCCTTTTCCTTGTTCAACAGAGCATGGATTTGCTCTGAGGATGACGCAGGATAATATACCGGAGGATAGTGCTGACAGTGGGGTCCCTGTCTGATTTGCTGAAAAGGCTGATAGCCATGCAGTGAGTGAGGGGGAGGCATCCAGGAAAGGAAAGAAGATGTTTGTGTAGCTGAGTCCTGTTCTCCACGACTGGGTGTATCACAGGGGTTCCTACATGCTCCTTCCTACGCAAGTCACCTAAACCTCACAGGTTTTGGTGAACTCTGCGTGTCTCTCTCTTGGGGCACTGGGGCTGAGCTCTCACAGCTGTGGCTGAAATCAATAGGAGCTGTGCTTTGAACATGTGGCGTGCTGACTACAGTGCTGTGAAGTATTCTGGCAAATCAGGTGTTTTGGCTGGGCACCCCACAGCAGGGGATACTTTTGACTCCTGAGAGGGGAGGTGTGAACATGTTCAGGCTGTACTGGTGTGCTCGACAACAGTTATAAAACCAGCTAATCCTGTGTTATGAGCAGGTCTGAACACAGAGCAGTCAAGAAAGCATGAGTCCAAGATGGTCTGTGCCTGCTCAGTCCCCAGCTTTGCCTCAGACATGTGTCTCACTCCAGTCTTGCTCACCCTGTCCTAATCACCAACAGTGACCACCTCAGCTAGTCCCCATTGTCACGCTCCCAGCCTGTCCCCCTCTTGAATGAAGGGAATAAGAAAGATCAGCTCCATGTGTAAATGGCATCTCCTGTGTGCTCTGGAGAACTGTTCAGGAGGAAGCGACCATTACACCTTGCCTCCTGGTGCACCCTCAGAAAGGGACCAAACACAGATCCAGGAAGCAACCCCAATTCTGTTTTTTTCTGAAGTCCTGAGTGTCTGACTTTACAGCCTCAAAGTCCTTTTTACAGTATGTATTTCCTATAAAAAGAGCAAAGTGAAAAAAATAGAAATTCCATCATGTGGCAATGTGTTAACATCCACATATGTCCCAAGAAGGACTGGATCCTTTCATTTCCTGCCACTTCAGTTAATGAAATAAGACACAACAGCAGGAGGTTGTCATCTTCCTTCTGGATTAGCCCTAGAGAGGATGTGACCCATGGTATGGAGCCAGAAGTCACATAAATGGGGGAGGAAGTGGGTGCTGCACAGCTGCAGCCAATTTTACTGACCAAGAACATCCTTTTCTTAACACTCTTTTCTCAGGAAGGAAAATGGGACTACTGGCAGCTGTGGCGGCATATCCACCTTTTCTTTGGCCCCGGGTGACACTGAGGTTTGAAGACTTCTCCAGACAGCTCCTGCCTCTCCTTCTTCAATTTACTCCTTTCCTCCTCTCTCCATATTCACCTCTCTACTTTCAAATCCAGAGCTGCTCCTCAGCTCTGCCTGGATGTAGGGAAGGAAGAGTGATGTTTCCCACTGTAGTAAGGCTCTGTGAAATGCAGCATTTCAGGTTAACCCTGTGTCCAGCTTTGGGCAATTTCTCCTGCAGACAGTGAAGGAGATAGATGGCCCTGGCAGGAAGAGTACCTTCCTGCTAAGTCTCAATTTCCTGCCCCAAAGCGTGCAAAACAGTTGGCTCAAGGCATCTCAGAAGCATAGGAAAAATTGAATGTGGCTGCTCTGAGATTTCAACATTTTTTGCCACAGATGCAGAAGGGAAAAGAGCTGGAGAGCTGAGGACTAAGCCCTAGAAAAGTAGGTTTGCAGCTTCTACTGCCCCTGGGGCCGGTAGCCCAGGACCAGTGCCCGCCCCCCTGCAGGGCTGTCCCCTTCCCAGCCCCACACCCTGGTCCTCCTGCAGCAGCACCACCACCCTGGGATGCTGCACCGGCACTTGAGATGGTGGGGCCACGGCGCTTGTGCCAGCTGGGTCGCTGGCAGCCCTGGGCACCCGCCGGCTACGCATGCACCTGGGCTAGCCCTGCTGGACATGCTGCCAGTTTCACCTCCCAGCGTTTTAGGAGAGGAAAAAACCCCAGCGCATATGTGCCTCAGCTTGTTCTCAGAAATTTCTGAATAATTTTGCCTAAAAGTTCCCCCCTCCCATTCAAAAAGCCGAAGCAAGCTAGCTGCATGGGAAAAACACAGCCACTGTGGCTGAACCTTATATGCAGTGGAAAACAGGGACATTTTCGGGAAGCCTTAACAATGTGCAACAGCGCCAGCCTTGACTAAGTAAGAAACCAAATTTCTATTCCTTCCAGTACACGATCACCAAGACCAGCTGTTTCCCAGCCACCCAGGGCTGGTGGGCCAGGGCTCGGGCCCCCCTCTGCCCCCTGCAGCATTCGTGCCAGCTAACACGGCTGCTCAGCCTGCCAGCCCCGCCACTTTCGGAGCCCTGAACTACTGACGATGCTTCACCGCAACACTTTATGCATCAGCAATCATTTATTTTTACAATTCTGGGTTTCAAGTGATGCTGTTATGCAGGGAAGGGCTGAAGACTTAATCCCCAGGCCCACTGAATTTGGAGCGGCCTTTGAAGAAGAATCATGGGGGAAGAAGCAGGAATTGGGGGCAGGCTGGATCCCCAAGGGTGTGCAGGTGTGACAGAACAGAGAGGGGCTGAGGGCAAGAGGGGGAGGGGAGAGAAAGGAGGGAGGTCAAGATATTGCAGCTAAGGAGGGGTTTGGGTGTCAAAGGAGAGGGCTGAGACTGGGAGAGGGTGACGAGAGCTGGGAAGCCAGCTCCATGCCACAGAGCAGATGAGGAGCAGGACACAGGCTCATTTCAACCCAAGACTCCCAAAGCACTAACTCTCCTTCGGAAAGTTTGAATTAAAAATGGAGCAGGGAAAGCTGCTGGATCTACAGGCATGGAAACATAGGATTTGCTGTGTAATTGTGAGGGGTTCCCAATCATTTCTTTCTCACCAGGCATTCTCACTGCGCACACCACCCAGGAGAAACACTAGGAATCCTGCACTCTAGGTGAGCTGGGGGCAAGGATCAGAGAATGCCCTCACCTTGCTTTTGGCTAACAAGACCTGTGAATGATGCTGGGAAACCATAAAGGGTCCCCTTTCCATCCGCTCCTTGGAAGCAGAGCTGTCTACTTGAAACTTGCAAAGTTTTGGGTTGGAAATGTTGCTCCAAGAGAGAGCAGCTGAGTCACTGAGCACAAGTGGGATGCTCCTGCCATTCCTCCATTGCCTTCTCTACCCTGGGGCAATACAGTCTTCGTTTGCTTTCTTTCTTTCCTTTCTGTTTTTTTTTTCTTCCTATGGAACTAATGCTTCTGAAAGTAAGTGCCTAAGAGCACTTAAAAGAACCAGGGTGCTGCTCTGAAAGCTCCCTCTCTCCCCCACCCGTGGCACTGCAATGCTTCCCAGACCCGATCTGCAGCATTCCCTGCTCATCCAGTCCTAAAACGTGAGCATCCAGCTTGCCTTACTGTGGCCTGGCTTGCAACATTGCCCCCCACATCGTCCATCCCCCCCTGGCCAGGGCCCGCTGAATGACACCCACCCGCGATTTGATGTCCCTGTGAGACATACTGCCCTGCTCCCCCAGAGCCGAGTGGGCTCCCCAGCACACCCTGCCAAAAGACCTCGCTCTGCATCGTTGCTGATCTTGCAGTACCGGGACAGACATCTCCCTCTGCAGCAGACCAAGAGCCCTGGCTGGATCTGCATCCTACCCTGCAGATCCCTCCTCCAAGGCTGGTCTAGATCCCCACCACAATCCTGGCCAAACCCCTGAGACCCGCTTTGCAATGACCCCCTGTTCTTTCACTCCCAGGCCATCTCCATGAATATTGGGCTTTGTCCCGCCCTGCCACTGTCCCACACCTCTTCAACCTGGTGCGCTACTCTAAGGCTTGGAGGACTGTGGCTAAGAAGTAAGAAGGGGCCGTCCAAGGCTCTCCAGGCTGGAAGGGTTATCACCTGTGCCCCAAGGACTGATGTACCTGCTGGCCCTTCAGCGCCAGTCCCTCCATCCCTCTCACCTGGCGCTTCACCCCCTTGGACTGCCCCTGCTGACCCGGGTTGGCTTTCTGGAGGAATTACTCCCAAATTTTTCCATCACCCCCACATGGGTCGAACTTTCCCCCATTCTCCCGTGTGTCCCTCCATTCAGCCCAGCTCCCCAGATGAGCAAGTCACACTCATTGCCACAGCACCACCCCTGAGAGCCGACCTGCTCAACGGCCTAATGGGTTTCCAAGGGGGTGGGGGAGAGGGGAGGAGAGTGAGTGGCTGACGCTTCTCAGCCACTCAGCTCGGCCCAGAGCTAACGAGGCATCTCAAAATTAAAAAGTGAACTGCAATCCCCAGCAGGCCTGTCCTCCTTTTGGCATTAGTCGGAGTTCTCTTTCTCTCTCTCAAAAAAAAGAGGACTGGGGAGCCGTGAGGTGCATTCGGAGCCATTGAAGCACCACATCCCAGGGACAGTGGGGGTGCTGGGATGAAGAGGGCAGCCTGGGGCGGCTCTGGCGTGTAAGCACTGGCGCTTCTAGAAAGGTTGACAAGTGCAAGATCTGCCTCACCACAGCAAGGAGCACAAGTGGTACAAGGGAACAGGCTCTTCCCGTGCCTCTGCACCCAAAGGTCCCCAGCTCCCTCCTGCTCTGCAGGCAGCAGCAGTGGGTGCGTGGAGGAGGAGTCCCGGGATGTGGAGGTGGTACCCTGCCCGCTGAGCAGGTCGGGGACAGAGCAGGGGTGAGTGCCACCAGGCACTGATGTGGGTGAAGGATGGGAAGAAGGAAATAACACTCCCGTAGGAGGAAGAGATGGGAAAGCGAGCAGGGAAAGAGCAGAGAAGGGAGGAAGGGAGGGCAGCCCAGTTTATTGCTTTTGTGGGTTGCGTTTCTCACATGGCAATCTGTCTGGGAAGGACCTTTCTCTGCCTGCACCTCCAGGGTGCTCAGCACCGGCTGCACTGATCTTCCTGCCCTCAATGCCCTCATCTTTGAGCTGCAGAGGGCCAAGACCTCTGGCTTGTAGAGGTGCTCTCTGGTGCAGCTCAGCCTGGCTCACAGGAAACTGAGCGGTAGCTGCTTTGCTCCAGTCCCATCCACTCCTCCTGCAGGCAGCTGCCTGTCCAGCCAGACCCTTCGGTCACTGCTGGGCCAGCCCTGAGGCAGCCCTATGCTGCTCCTCCGGGGCAGACAGCTCTAACCAGGACCTCTCGGCTGTCTCGGCTATTTGCAGCTCACCCTAACTGGTCTTCCTGGGGTGAGAGCACAAGTGGATGATGAGCAATCACCTCCCCCAGCAGAGATGGTTTACACCCATCTTGCCCAGCTGGAAGGCAGCCGAGGGGTGGCAGGATGGTCCAAGTGGAGCACGAGGTACACTGCAGGGCAGTGTCCTGGAGAACAGCCCAGTCCTCAGGGTGCTGGGACTGGGGTTCAGTCCATTCCCACACGTCCCTGAGAGATGGCAGGTCTGCATACGCAGCACTTCCAGGGCTCTACCCAAAGTGTGCCTTTTCCAGCTGCACACACTTTATTGGGCGGAACTTCGCCCTCTGCACAGCAGGGCTGTGGATGAACTAGAAGCCACAAAGTGTTAGACACATCCTGGTATGATCTCAATAAATTTCTCCTGGGAATGGATTTGGCCCAAAACCTCAGAGAACTGATGAGCTCCAGGAACCGCAGTGGTGCAAGGAAACTTCCACCCCTTTCCCCTGGGCTTGTAATGCTGATGACCTCCAGCCTTCAGACTCACCTCTCAGCCCACCCTTCCCTCATTTGTAAATGCTGCAGGGGAAACCTTGTCCAGATAAACTTATCCTCAGGGGGAGGGTGCCAGACATGCTGAGGGTTAGGGCATCCCTGCACACGAGCACCAAAGGCACCGTCACTGGTGCTGCCACCCAGGACCTCGCACTCACGAGCAAAGAAAAGGACAAGAAAGGGTGAAAGGCAACAGTGAGATGAGTGCAGGAAAGAGGGTTACCATCATCTTTCTATTTCTCTGCTTGAGTGAGGGAAAATGCAGTTTGTACTTTGGGAATTCAGAGTAAAATCAAATGAAATGTGATGGTTGCCCAAAACCATCCATTTTACAGCCAGGAAGGACGCAGTGCCTGCCGAGCCCAGCCCATGCACTGCACAGACCTGGCAGGATCAGCAGCACCGCCTGCACTGAGCGCCGTGCTGCCTTGCCCAGGCTGAAGGAAGGGGTGGTCCGTGTCCTGGGGGGGCTGCTGGACACCCTGGGGACCTGGCATCAGAGTACACAGGCTGTGAAATGGACCTGGGCTGCTGGACCTCCAGCCCCGTGGCTCCCCACTGCACCCCTCTGCTCTGTGCCTCCGCGGAGCCAGGTCTCCTACTGTTTTACGGTATCATAATCATCTCAATGGCATACAGTATGGTTTTCTTGCAGTTTTTATGTCGTATCTGCAGTTCTCCCCCTCATAAAATGTGACTGCACCAATTCCTGTGATTGGGGCTGGTCAGCTAACAGGGACATTTCATGTTTCCCAGCCAGAGCCTTTAAATCAAATCCCATGTTCAAAGGAGAGAAGAGAGAAGGGGGACCCCTGTTTACTTGCAGAGCGCTGCAAACCTCCCCGGAGTGTTCCCCACTGCACTGAAGTGACCTGTGCACTACTGAGGGATGAGCATCTTCCCCACTCCACAGTCCTCCACAATGCCAGGGCCCAGTAGCACCTGGTACTGCTGCCCGAAAGCCCCTGCTCCATGCTGGGGGAGAGCGTGGTGGCGAGGGTGGCGGGGACAGCGAGCGTGGGTAGGGAAGGTCATCTCTGCCAAAGGGAAAAGGCTGGTGAGTGGATGGGGGCAGGTTTGGGTGAGGTGCAAGGAAACCAGAGGTTTCAGGGAGCGACGGGTTCATTCATGGGGTCATGGGAAACTGGAATACACTGAGACGACTTCAAAACCTGATGAAATCAGTGAAGATAATCACCCATCCCCAGCTTCAAGGAACTCTGGATCAGGCCTTTTGGGAGAAAACTCCTCCCTTGTATCACCATGGTCTTGGCCCTGGCACCTCTCCCCCTCAAGAGCACAAGAATGAATGTGCTTCCCAGCAGTCATCTGGAGAAGGATATCTCGATGTGGCCTTTTGCAGGATGAAGATCCCCCAGTCCCACACATCTCCTCATGAGGGGGAAAAAGCATTGCTCAGAAAAGACTGAAAATAGCCAAGCTCGGCAGGCTGAAGCCAGAGGTCCTCTAAATCCCCCCACCCCTGCGTGGTCAGCTGTGATTCTCCATTGACTGCTTCCCTCCAACAAACGGACCTCAACTGTACCCTGGAGTATGACGGTACCAAGGATTACTTCATGTATCATCTTCACCAGGACAACAAGGAGAAGGCTCTTCCCATTCTCCTTTTTGCTCACAGGACACAAGAGAAGAATTGCAGATCCTCACATCTCCTACTGAATAAGCAGTGAGGCCACCAGCTCCCCAGGGAATATTTTATCCCACATCGTTGCTGAGGGGGCAGCTTGGCAGACCTACCGACAGCCCTGACAACGACCGACAACCCCCACCCTCTGCAGGGAAAAGAGCTAGAAAACCTGGCATTGGGAACAGAAGTGGAAGAGGGTGACTGGTTGTCTGCAATGGAGGAAAGTTTGAAGTAGAGGAAAAGCAGAGTGTCTCTGTCCCAGCAAAATGTCCCCAGAAACATCCCACCATGGACAACACCCCAACTGTCTGCAGAAATTAGTTATGGCAGGAGGAGAGGAGCTGGTGAGAGGAGGGGGGAACCAGGAGGCAAGAAAGAAATGTGAGGGAGAAGGCAAGAAGGAGATGGGGCTAGCAAACAGTGAGGGGGGAGAAGCCAGGTGGGAGCATTTCGCGAGATCAGTGCGTGTTGCGAGCACAGACACGCGACAGCCCCCATGCTCTGCTCCCCGCGACTGGCCATCACCATACCTCCAAAGTCAGGCCTGAGGCGGACGTCATAGCCCTTCAGCAGTTTGTCCACAATCTCTTTCACCACAGAAATATTCCCAGTGGATGGGCTGAAAGACAAAAGAAGAGAGTCCTCGTCATCCCATGCGCCACCAGCTCTGCGGGAGAGGGTCCCGGCTGGGCAGCATCACCAAACCATCCCTCGCGCCCCATGGCACCAAGGAGCCTGTGTGTGCTACAGCCACCCCAGCCATGCGCACAGCCACCCCGTTTCCTTTCTCACTCCTATTTTCTGTCCCTGGTGCAGCTCTTCGCCCCTGACCTGCACACGAGCCCCGCGGAGCTGCCAGGGGTCCTAAGCCATCCTTGGGGGTGGCACAGGGGTCTTAGCAGGTATTTTGGCTCCTCTTCTGGGGCTCACCCCAACTCAGCTCCTGGCTACTCCAAACTCCTTCCCCCCGTGCTCCCTCCTGGTGCTTGCCTGCATCCCAGCGGTCCCGCCAGACTGGTACCCCCGTCGATGCGGGCACCGTTCACCACGCACACCCTCTCCCCAGCACCAACCTGCGCACTCGGGGCGCCTCGCTGCACCCTGCCCGCGGGTGGGTGCACGCACACATGTGTGTGTGATGATGATCCTTTCTGTTCCAGCACGGTGTGCATGGGGCAGCCGCAGCCTCTCTCTTGCAGGGCGCGCTCCCCGCCCCCTGCCACGCTGGGCACTTGCTCCCGGTCTCACACCGCACAGCACGGATTTGTCACACACTGAGGTCCCCACTACACACGTGTGTGTCCCCCCCAGCAGGCACCCAGCACCGTCGCACATGCCAGTGCAACCTCTGCTTCTCAACGACCCAGGTATTTCCTCGTATTATCGAAGAAAAGGAAAAAACAATGCTCATTTTGTCTTGTGGCCTCAACATATGGCTAATCTTTGGCACATAAAAATTCATTTTCTGTCACACAGCATCACCGTGACTTCTTAGCAACACAAATTAACAGACATACATAGGGAAGGAGAGTCCATCTTTTGCTCCCTGTGCCAGGGCAGTGATCCTTTCCCTCCCAACCCTCTGATTTGCACGAAGAGGGGGGGCAGCCATCCTCCCTAACACTGATCCAGCTCCTCCAGCCATTTCAGCAAGAAGGGAGCTCCCTCTAATAAAAGCCCAAGAGCTAAACCAAAACTGAAGGTGGGAAACCAGAAAGCAGAGGATGCTAAAAATACTGAACCTGTTCAGTGCTGCGGGGTATAAAGGTTTTCTGCCTGAAAACCCAGCCTCTGTGCCACCCTCGTCCCCTGCTTTGCATAAGAATAGAGACCCTGCCGGTGACAACTGCTGCTCTTTGCAGTCACCCACCACAACAGCATGTCTCCTTGTCAACACCGCCTCCCACATCCATCCAAGTCAAGCTGGAAAGCTGCAGCATAGCACTACCTCTGCCAGCCAGCCCCGTGCCTCACCGGACACTGGGGTTTGCGCTGACATGTCCATGTGTCTGCACACACACACACGGACATGCACACTCTTCTGACTGTGCGGAGGATGTACACACCCCCTGCCTGTGCACACACACATGCAGACACATGAAAGAGCTGGAGCTCAAGGGTACAGCTGTGAAACGTGCACAAACATGTGTGTGACCACATCCAAGTCTGCATGGAGGTGACTGTGGGCGCAGATCTTGCTCTATCAGGTTACACTGGGCTGTGGACACATTTTATTCAGGAGCACAGAAACAAGCGTTTGTGAGTGCCTGGGACTGGGTTCCCAGGTACCCAGACTCTCCGTGTAGGTGTGGGTTGGAGGCATGTGGGACCACTGGGGAGTCTGGGCATGCGTTAAGGCTCTGGATGCACAGTCTGCGTATGTGCAGAAATTTCTCAACAGAACAGGGATGTGCAAATGTGAGACAGAACGCTTCCCAGGCCCAGCTTTGGTGCATGGACAAACCATTCTGCACTTGTGCTGGGGGAAGGAGTATCTAAGCTGCGTTCCTGAGCATGCACCTCAGAGGGGTACAGCTCTTCGTTGCATTGCTTTATTCACCGTAAAAAGGCCGGAGAGGTGCACACAGGTGGATATTTTCACAACACTGCCTAAGCTTGCAAGGTCTGCTTGAACCTGTGGATTTCTATGCAGATATGTGAGGTTTTGCAACATGCTTATGTATATATGCACACTGTGGATTAATAGTGTGCACCAGCATGTGTTCATCTCTAAACAGTCATTCCTAGGTACAAGATTTCCATATTCATAGATTTCCATATTCATAATATAGACACTATGTATTTCTCAAGAGATTTAGACACTTCAGTTTAGCTTCACACAGGACATAAACTCAGGAAGCAGTGTTACCTCCTTAATATAGGCAAGGAAACTGAGGCAGAGACAGTAACCAGTGTGCCAGCGGCCCTGCAGAAAGGGGCACAGTGGGAAGGAGGTTATAGGGGTTCTTTCCTCCTCATCAGCTACAACCTGGCCCAGTGAGGGCATAAACTGGCATCACGATTAAGCGCAAAGTCTCTTGCCTCTCAGTGCTCCTTTTGATCCCAAAAGCCACATCCCTCCCGCTGAACAGGCAAATTGTGCATTTGCCCAGCTGTGGGCGAGCAGCTGCGTGTAAGTGCTATTCCTGGCAAATGTGGGTCTGCATCCGCTTAGGGAGCACGCACATCCAGCCTGTGAACTGAATTTTTGAATACTGCGTCCCTGACTCTGTGTGCTTTGCATATACACTACACTTGCAGCCAAACCTTTACATATATGCGCACTGTGCTGCTGGCTGGGATGTGTGGGAGTAGCTGAAGGCATGTGCACATGGGAGAGTGTTTTGTCTCCAAGGTGTGCACAGATAGGCATGCAGACTATAGGTGAATATCAGTTCTGGACATAAGCAGATATAAACACACATGCAAGGACACATCTGAGCAAAGGGTTCTGATATGGGCATCGCTTTTTACACGTTTGCTTGGACACTGCCCCTAAGTATGACTCTGTGTGTGTCCATACACAGTGAAGCCATGCATGAATTGTGTGGGTAAGGTGGGCATGAGTCTGCGCGTGTGCGTGTTTATAACTATGGGAACATAAATCTCTGTATATACAGATCTGCAAGCCTGTTCAGGGACCTGCATGTGTGCATCGGGGACGCGCTGCTCAGTGTGCATGGCTGAGCAAGGAATGCCACAGCTCCCTCCCCAGCAGACTTCGTGCACACCGTCAGCACGGAGGTACGAACCCACCTGTCCGCATGTGTGAGAAGGGAGGGTGAGGAGGAGTAGGCAGTGCTACTCCTGTGTATGAAGGCAGTGGATAAACGCCCGTGTCGGAGCAAACAGGTGTGCTCTGTGCACCTTGTCCGGGCTGGCTGGATGCCTGCCCCTCTGGTTGCTTGGATCACTCCAAGTGCTCAGGGCATGTACCAGGAATAGCTGCAGCTTGAGTATGCGGGGTATTAGTGCAAACGTTTACATGGCAACACGCAGAGCAGGTAAAGCGTGCAGTGCTGTGTAGGTGTGTTGCGATACACGTGTGTGCACCCGAATGGGCACGGATGAATGCGCACATGCAGGGATGTGTCTGAATGGATCACAGATGATTATGTTGCATGCCATAAATCCGCGCGGAGGCACAGACGTAGGCATTGCCTCCCGTACATGGCAGAGCCGGGGCTTTGGTACAGGCACAGCACGCTTGGATGTGAGCGTCGCTGCGTGTGTACTGTGTGTGTGCAGGCACAGGCATGGCCAAGGCAGCCCTGTGCCGGGCGCGTCTGCACACAGCTCGGTGCCACGCACTCCGTCGGCTCCTGCGGTCACCATGTTCCCCAGCAAAACGCTTCATTTTGCCATTTTCCCCCAGGTCGCGTACGAGGAGGGGGGGTCGGGATGACACACGACGACATGCTGCAAGTGGGCTGCGAGGTGGGCTCCGTCTGCAGAGACCCTGCTCCACATCTCATGTATGAGCATCCCTCCTCCCCTTCAAATGACAGGGACTGGGAAATAACAACAGCAGGCAGCAGGGGAAGCAATTTGGGGAAAGAACCCCCACCCCTTCCCCACATACAGATCGATGGAGAAAACCCCAAACAAAACAAACAAATCCTGTATCAACCCCCCTGTCCCTGCAGCCTGGGATCGCAATCCTTACCTTTGCGCACAGCAGGCGAGACAAAGAGCTGCTAAAGCAGAGACAATTCCACTCAATCTGTCTCCCTGAAATGTCCACATTTCCACAAAGACGAAGGATGAAAAAAAAAATCTTTGGAGGGGAGGGGAAAGAAGGATGGATCTTCTGAAATCCCCCTCCAAAAAAAGGGGGGGAGGGAAAAAAGAAACCAACCCCCCCCAGTTAATGATTTCCTAGAGAAAAAGAATAATGAAGAAAAGTAAAAAATGTGGGGGAAAAATATCCCCCCCCCCTCCTTCAGTGCCAGTCAAAGAATTCGTTTCTTCTTCCTTTCAGCATCCTCTCAACAAGAGACATCCTCTGGCAATGGAGAAAATCCCAAGAGAAAGAAAAATAAAATGCCCCAAAATGGGCTCAGCAAAATGTGAAATCGAATCTCACAGGTACGCAGGAGAAGGAGAAGATGAAAAAATAAAACAAACAAAAAAAAAGAAAAAGAAAAAAATAACTCAGTGTCCCCTGAGCACTCCACTTGGATTATTTTTCCTCCTGCTCTTTTGCCATCCGGTTCTGCAGATGTTGCATGGCTCCTGCTACCCACCTTCAGAGAAGAGGAGGAGGAGAAAGAGAGAGAGTGTGTGTGTGTGTGTGTGCGCGTGTGTGTGTGTGTGTGAGGGGGGAGGTGTGAGTTATCTAGCAATATGATTTTATTCTGGATTTTACCTACTTGCTCCCCCCTCCCTCTTTATTTTTCGAGGGGGAAGGGGAAGCAGCCCAACCCCACTCTGCTGTTTTTTTTTTTTATTTTAGGGAAATCTCAGGCTCGTCACTTGGAAGGCTTGGGGCTTTTCTGAAAGGGTTAAAAAAAGGAAAACCAAATGCAACCCAGTAAATAAATAAATACATATATGCATGTGTAGAAAATAAATAAATCCCTGTCTGCAGAAAGAGCTGCTCTCCGAGGGAGGACTGGATGTCTCCCTAGCGCTGTTGCCGCAGCTCCTGTGGAGTTTTGCTGCTCATTGCAAAGTCACAAGAAGAGGGGAGGAGAGAGGGAGTTTGTGGATGGGGAGGGGGGTCTCCGGGCAAACTGGGATCCTGACGTCATGGCTGACAACATTAACCCCTGCTGGCTTGCAGCGGGGATTTTTTTTTTCCTTTTTTTCCCCAGGGAGGTGGGAGCAGGGGAGAAGATGGGAAAGGTGATGGCATTTTGGCAAGCGGGGGGATATGCCTGGACAAGAGTGGCTCAGCTGCAAGCGCTGATGGGTGCTGCAGATGCTTGAAATAGTATGATCAGCAAAGGCTGAGCTTCTTCCTTCAGCCACAGAGATAAAAAAAGAAGGTGATTTACTGAGACTCCCTCTATGCTATGGGGCAGAGTGGTCTGGTGGCCGTCTCTTGAGGAAGATCTGAAGTCCCTGGTGGGACTGGAGACTTCCCCAGGCTAGGGAAGCCCAGCTCAGCAGGGATGCTCAGCTTTCCCTGGAGAGTGCTCTGTTACGGGTACAATGCAGTTTGTGGGAAAAGGGAGCCTGAACTTCCAGCAATGCTGCTGAGGATCAGCTCCTGGTACTGTGGCTTTGCCTGCTGAAATGGTAACAGACATTGAAATTTCACAGTTGCAATCTCCTGTGCATCAGCTTCTGATTCTTATCTTTTAAAAGTATATAAGTAAGGAGCTCTACATCAGGTGTGCGGTAATGTACTTCCATGGAGGATTTTTTTCCTAGGAAAAAGAAGAGATCCAGTGGCACTTTGAATGCAGAGCAGAAGCTGTGGCCCAAGGAGGAAATATCTGAGCTCTCGTGCCAGGACTGTCCTGGATGCTGTCTTCTCTGCAGCTCCCCGGCAGCTCAGGGCAGACCCTCCGAGCAGGTAAGTGTCCCCCTCCCCTGGTGCTGGCTGACATCTGTGTGTGGATGGTCTCCAAGGCTGTCTGGGCCAAGAGGGCAGAGCAGATGTGTTGCTGCAGCTAGGCAGGGTGAGGGCCAAAATGCCTCTGAAGGGGCACAGGGCAATGAACAGTGGCCACCGAGGAGCACCCTCGTCCTGCCTTTCTCTGCAGGGAGATCTGTCCCAGCCCTGGCTGGGCAAATCCTTGGCTCCGGGGTTCATAATGCTCCCTTCCCTCATGCTTGGCATGGCTCTTCGTGGCTTCCTCATCAGAGGCACACCCCTCTGTATCCCCTTCTCCCACAAAGGGCACTGGAGAGTGACCATTTTGAAGAGCTTCCCCATTGCAGGCCAGACTGAGTTATTACAATACAGAGACGCTAAAACAAGGAAAAGCTGGGTTGTGTGATGCACTGACCTGGTGTCACAGCTTGGGCCATCTTACCCTGTGGCTCCTGTCACAGCAGGGAGGTCCTGAGGGCAGCCAGCATGCCAGGCTTGTGGGGAAAAGGAGAGGGCTCCAGGAAGGTTTTGCATCTACAAGGCTGTGCTAGAACAGAAGGGGAAAAAGTCTTCTCACCTGCTGCTGAGGCTGGTGGAAAATTATCTCTGCTTGGTTTAGAGCCCAGAGCACCCCTGGTCTTCCAGGCCCCCGTGAGTTAAGCTCAGCGCAGTGATCTCCCGCTGTGTGTTCTCTCAGGCCAAAGCATCTAAATGGCACTTGTCACAGGCCAGGAATGTGTGCGGAGTCAGGGTCTGGGATGCAGCACGCTACCCGCGGGCTTTCACTGCAGACCACTTGCTGTGGCCTCCCAGGCTGCAGTTAGACGCAGGGACTCCACCACGACATCCAGCTATGGCTGGTGCTATTAAGCTGCATCGTAGCCCAGAGCAACTGCTGCCCGTCTGCCTAAGCGCCGGGCTGGCTGCTGCCCCGAGGATGCGCGCCCTCTTGCCATGGGCAAGACACGCTTTGTCAGCTTCCCCAGAAGCTTGTGGCCCCCTGATTCCTGTGGCTGGGGGTTCACCTCTTGTTAAAGGGTTGTGGGGAGATGGGTCAAAGCAATAGGGTTTCTCCACGTGCCTGTTGAAGAAGAGGAACCAGCCCAGCAGATCTGGGCCGTGCTGGGTCAGGCTCAGCCCCAACTTGAAACGCAGCCGGTCCCGCCATTTCCACAGGGCAGTTTGTCTCCTGTGTGGTCACTTGCGCCTCAACTGCTGTGGCTGGCTCTGCAGTGCAGGGCACGGCCAGCCATGGCACAGATCTGCTGGGGTCCTGCGAGTCTCCCCATGTGCACATGTACCACCAGGAGCCCTGAGCCTGGGACGAGCTGCCCCGGCTGCTCTCGGGCACCGACCGTTGTACAGGTATGGTATTTACCTCCTCCGCTGCTGCCAACGCACAGGTCTCCTGGCAGCAATGTGTTTCTGAAGCACTTATTCTGAATTAAACTGCTGGGTACCAGCGAGGAGCTCCTGGGGAGACAAGAGGCATTTGCCTCCGCCAAGGATCTGGGCACCAGAGGCCCCATTTAGCCCTTCCTGGGCCCTTCCACTCCTCCCTTTTCTGGGCTCTCAGCACTGCTCTCTCCCACCAGCTGTGAGCCCATGTTACTGGCAAAAAGGTAAGTGGAAAAGCAAATGTCAGAGGCATACATGAAGAGGAAAAATTATGCTCACAAATGGTGACATTTGTGCTTGCAAGTTCACCCAGTCGGGAGCAGAAACCGTGTCACATGAATTATCTGACCACTCAGCCACAACGGGAAACTTTGGAAAGCCAATTGCTTAGCAGTGAATGCATTCAAAGAAGCCGTTTTGTGCTCCTGAATAATCTACCTGAAGCCATGTTCATGAATAAAGGACTGCTTTGGAATTAGTCACCCATCTCTGCTGAGTCTCGTTAAAGCTGATGCACGTTGATATGCGATGATGCTCACTGAGGTGTTTGTTTCTTGCCCTCTGGGAGATGGGCATACTTGAGCCCCTCCCAGAATCCTGCACGCTGGGTCTCCCTCCCCTGCTGGGGGCTATCTGCTCTCCAGTAAGAGCCCAGCATTGGGTGTTTCTGAAGTTCATATTCTGAGTCCGAAAAGAGCTGTGAGAGGCTGCTAGAGATGAAATGCTATGGCTGTAATCACCCTGAAGAGGCCATGGAGGATTGTGTTTGTGGCCATTTGCTGGCCTCCACTATTAAATAACTCATTTTCACTCCTCTCTTACTTGTTGCTCTGCTCCAAGCTCCACATCCTGATTTCCCTTCTTATCCTGTAGCCACTGCTGACTCCAAGTTGCAATCAGTGTGACAGTGTTGTGCCAAAAGCCTCTCCAGATCATGGCTTACAGTTTACAGCCACCAGACACAGTGCAATTTCCTTCATTTACNTCCCCCCCCCCTCCACGGTGTCTAGCAGTTGAGCACTTGCTTTGTCTTCATCTTGTGTGCTGCCTCCATCTTTGGGTTCACGGCATGGGAGAGAAAGATCAGTGCTGTCTTCAAGGAATTGCACAAGTAAAGCAGCAAGGCAGTGGATCAGATTGTCCCTATCTTTCAGCAAAATCAGAGAAAGAGAGGGAGGCTGAGCTTTGCCTGCACCAAGGCATGCTTTAGACCTCCTCTCCAAGCATGCAAATGCACTTAGCAAAATGATTCTGGGTAGATATTTCAGTAGAAAGTATCCAACGTTAGGAAATACCATAATTAGAACTAGCACTAGGGAGCATCCAAAATATGGGTCCACCAGTACCATTTAGCTGTGTCATCTCCTGCCGTGAGGAGGTGTCATGTGGCCCTCTCACAGCAGGAGGGAAAGAGGAGCTCTTTCCATTTCCATCACGACTATCACCTAAGTGCTGCTTTTCTCAAGGGCTTGCCATCAAGGTGGAAAATCTTCCTGGTCCCCTCTCCCCAGTGGCAGGATGGCTGGCTCTTCTGTCAAGTCAACGACTCCCAGCAGAAGACAGTTGTTCTTCTAAAGCAGAAAAAGAACAAGAGAAGAGAAAGCAAAACAAACCAGGCACTAAACCAGAAGTTTAATAAAAGTCCTGCAGGAAGGGAGAAAATGTTCAGTCTCAGACCTGGCTTTCCTGTGTGGAAGGTGGAAAACACCTTGAAAGTAAATTGAGTGTACCTCATGAGGCGGAAATAGAGCAGGGCAGAGGCAAGTGAAGCTTTCCCACCTGGTGTAGCACACAGCTTCTGCCTCCTGCTGCAGCTGCGTCCAGGACTGGACTCACCAAGCCAGAGAGCCTTCGCAATTCCAGCTCTAGGTTCCAGCAGGAAAGGTTTTCCCTCAAGCTATTCTGCAGGACAAATGCTCCATCAGCAATTATGGGGCCACCTAATCACCCTCAGGCGTTGGCAAGAGAAGACCACAATTTGATGCCTCCATGCACTGACAAGGCTGACAGCTACCAGCAAGTGCTTGGACAGCTGGGACTGTCGTTTCAGCAACTCTATGTCCTCTAACCCACAAATCACTTCTAATGTATTAGCCCAAGAGCCCCTCTGCTTGGATACACCATATTCTAGATGTTATACATTCCCGAGGAAATATCCCAAAGACATAGTTTATATACAGGGTTCCCCATCTTTGCTAAGTTAAAGATCCGCCACCGCTTTGGAAGATAGTGCAGACTTCTCCAGAGTAAGTGGAAATTTTTAGGAACCGTGAATGGGTGAACTGGTGAGCAGAACTTTGCATGCAGTTGTGTATCTCCTCTGTGCTCAAATCTCTTTAACTAGCGAATGGAAGGTGTGGAGGGAAGGGAGAAAGGATTGTCTGTGGAGGCGGGTTCATGCACCAGCTCCCATTCCAGTCTGTCTTTTAGCTCATGAGGCTGCAGACACAGTGTAGTCTGGGCTTTCCTTCACTTGAAAAATGGTATGGCCAAGTGAAGGTCCTTTGATTATGAGAGTGTAGAAGTGCTGTGATAGCTGTGGTTGTTGAAAAGGTTTAGCTCTCACGTCTACTATGAAAGAACAGCCCTACGCGTGCTGGTCTCCCTGTGCCACAGCCTTCTCCTGCCACACACAGACAACCTGCAGGGTGACAGTAACACCATGCTGAGCCTGTGGCACAGGGACAATGTGCTCCAGCCATACCTGAAGGCTGGTGATGGGGGAGGCAGGTGAGTCGGGTCGGCAGGGCAGCCATAGGGCTGACACGCAGCTGTAGCAGAGCCGTGGTACCCCAGGAGGCGTGAATTCATTCCTGCAACCGTGTTGAGGGATGTAGAGCCTTAGTCATCTTGTGAATGCATGTATGGCTGTATGTCCCCTGTCTACTGACTGCCGTGGAGATCGGGGCCACCTCCTCGGTGATGTCAGCCTGCCTGGCCCTGCTTACTGTCCTAGACTTGTGCCACTTGCACATCTCACCTTGGGGCTGTAAACACAAACTCCTGATCTGTGGCAAAGGCCTGCTCAGGTTTGAGATTAACACATAAAAGGCCCCAAGTTTATTTTTTCTCTCTGCATTTCCACAGCGGTGGTTAAGGAAGGCAGCGATGCCTTCTGGGACTGGCATTTCTGTTCATATTATGACTGGCAGCGTGAAGGGCCCAAGGCAAGGAAAAGGCCCTTCAGCCCCTGCAGACAGTTAAAAGGTGCCAAAAAATGCCTCCCTGCTCATTATTGTTAACAATAGAGATCTGCTCTGACACAGAGCATGTCTGTTGGGCCCATGTCTCCCATGAGGCATCATCGTTTCACAGGGTATAGCACCTCTCGCTCCTAGGGATGCTCCTTCCCATTTACACCAGCAGAGAAGTCAAAGCTCCTGGTCTGAGTCGTGGAGATCCAACAAAAAGTGCTGGAAGCAGCAGTGAGGTGGATTGCAAGGATCTAGGTAAAAATTTCACTCCTGAGCACCACATGAAGGTGTGGATGGTTTCAGCTCCTCTTTCTCCCTCTGTCCCTGCAGCTCTCCTGCTCTGAGTAGGGTCAGGGCTCAACACCATCACCCAGGAGGCAGGAGGAGCTGTGAAACCCAGTTGCTAGTCCCCGCTGGCCACAGGGACAATGTGTTCCCAGAGCAGGTGCCACCTGGAGCTGTCTCCTCCCAAAGCTCTGCAGTATCCACCACCTGTGCTGAGGGGCCACAGCAAATGGGATAAAAGAGACCGTTCCTTCACACCATGGGGCACCTGTGCTCAATTCCCCCATTAGCCTCAGGAAGGTCAAGCCCACGTCTCCTGCATCCCACACAAGTAGGAGAGAATGAGTCCTTGTCTGTATTTTATCCCATGACGAAGCTAATGGTGACGTCCTCCCCAGGCAATGCCCTGGTGGTTGGATACAGCTTGGGCTCTCTGCCATGACTTTCCTCCTCAGCAGGGGCTGGTTGGGTCACTGGCTCGGGGCTTGCTTGCAAACAGAGCCCACTTGCACAGGAAAGGCCATGGATAGGGACTTCTAGGGGTCACCCAGGCAGAATCATGCTCTGCACAATGGCAGGGAAAGACGGCCAGTGATGTCATTGGTGGAGGGCAATGTCAAGCCATGATGTCATGGGGGGGGGGAACATAGAAGGTGCCTGAGTAAGCACATTGCTGAAGGCAGCATCCCAAAGATATGTGAGCTGCAGAGGGAGAGGCAAATGCACAAAGTCCCCAGGCTGTGACACCAGCGAAGGACACTGGTGTCACACACATCGAGCAGCCCATCTAGACTCTACTCTGAGCAGAGCTGAAAGAGAGAACACAAAACTGTTTTCAAAATTTCAAAGACTGAATGCAGAAGAAACAACTCTACTCCTTTGTTCATCATAAATTCCTGAATTTATTTTTCAGGTGGGAAATTGAGGCAGATACTAGCTTAATTACCTGCCTACAATGCACAATTTCAGTCCTCTAAAACTCCTGCCTCCTTTTTAACTATAAGAGTATTCTCTCTGTAGAAGATTTAAAACCCCTGGACCTTCATAAGATGACATTTGAGATTAACAGGAAGAAAAAGACAGTAAGAAAGAGAAGTTTTCCCTGAGCTGATGGTTTAAATAAAGAGCCAGGAGGTTGTCTGTCCAGGGGCAGCTCTGTGAGGGACCAAGAACCCAGGAAAGTGCAGCCAGCGCAATGCCACATTGCAAGAGCATCTCAGCCCCAAACAAGACGGGCTTGTGCAGTTGAAAAGGCAAAGGTTAGTTCTTTGGGTCTTTCGGTCACTGGGATATTTCAGCTCACTGATGATTTCAGAGAGGTTTTTAATACATAGTTCTGGTTCAGAATGAAAAGTTAACACTTCTGGTGATCAGATGTACAAAATACTTCAGTAAGGGAGGAGAGGCAGGTGCCATGTCTGTGTCCTGGGGAAGGCTCCGATTTTGTTCTGAGCTACAGAGACTGGGCACGGGTGATTATTTACGTGGGAGTCCAAAACCCGGTGGAAAAAATCCCTCAGTGTCAGGTGGCACCAATCCCAATGACTGTTCCTTCCAAAGAGATTTGCAGCACAGTTGCCCCCCCATGAGGGAAGACCCATATATTCCTGTGTCCCAGTGCCTGCAGAGCGTCTAGCACAGTACAGCCCTGTAGGCAGGGCCATGGACACTACAACAGCAGAAAGTCCCACACCACAGCACTGTCCACCTGCAGCTTTCCAGTGTCACACCATCCTGGGAAGCCGCTCTGCTCAGTTGCTTCCCTGGAGCAGACCAGGACCCTCTTAATTATGTGCTGGATCGAGAGGTCCCCACTGGTAGTGCAAGTGCCCCATTCCAGTTGGGAGGTCTCTGATTTCCCAAATTTGGTCTCTCTTAGTTTTGACTGGACACATAAGCCGGGCTTGTTTCTGTGATGGAGACGGTCTACTGGGTCCAGTTTTTAGTGTGGAAATGCAGGAGGACTCATCTGAAATGTGCTTTCTGAAGGCATATGCTGCTTCGGGAAAGGCGTGCTTCCTTTAGGACTCCTCCTGCCTGGGACAGGGTATTTGCAATATGTTCTCACTGGAAACATGGTGTGTGCTCCTCGTTAACTCAGCATTTTATGTGAGACAATATTCATGTGTGCTTTCCCATGGTGTTTAACCACTGCAGTGGTTGCAAGGGGCTTTGGCTGACAGCTCTAAAACAGGTGGCTGAGAGCTGAGTGACTTTTATGGCCTGAAAAGGGTGATAATTGTGCCAAAATTTGCTCTCAGGAGTGTTATATGGCTGTCATGAAATGCAATTTGTACATTATGGGATGGAAGACAGTGAGACGTGTCTTGCTCCTGAAATAGGTCTGGCGGTCCATTAGCCTGCTGACAACAAGTAAGCTCCGGTCATGCCTCCACTTCTGAAGTCCTCTTAGCGTTCACTCTGTAGAAGTGAAAACAAAACTCCTGTGTAAGTATGCAGAGTACCAAATTAAAGCGTGCAGACTGCCAGTCCTGTGCAAGCTGGAGGTGTGGCACCCGTTAAACAAATCCCTGTGGGAGACAAGGATCATGCCAGGGTTTCCTACCGTTCCCAAGTGTCTGGGTTCCAGCCGCCTGCGGGGCTGTGCCCGGAGGGAGCCACTGCCTTCAAACAAAACTCAGCATGGGACTTCCCAGGTGCCAAACTGGCAGTTGGGAAGGTAAAGGGAGGAGCTGTGTGTTAAGTATGTCTCCACCTTTGAAGAGAAAACAGCTGAGGTGGGGTCTGTATTCCCTCTTACATTGGTAAGAAGCTGCCTTGATCTGAACCAGTGTAACAGAAAACGCAGCACTGGTCCTGTAGGTTGGCAGAAGTCTTGCTGCCCATCCCTTGTGACTGCAGCATGGGAGGTAGATGTCAAGCGTGAACAAGCCACACAGAGGGGACAAGGAAACCATGGCTGGTCCCAGCAGTAGTTACAGGTGTCTCCTTTCTGCCTTCACCACTCCGCTCTGCCTCCAGGCAGAGCAGCACCTCAGCAAAGCCAGCAGCCAACAGTGGCTGCTGGAGACGCCTCACCCTGCCAGACCTGCCAGTCCTCGTGTCCTCTTTGGAGGAACAGGAGGAAAATCCCCTGTATATACAGTTTATTTTGGAGCTTGGGAGTGAAATCCGTGTGATGCTGTGTTGCCTGGCAACAGGCCGGGAGTGATGGAGCACAGGGCAAGTCTTCTCCAGGGCTGTGCTGGAGAGGAGCATCTCCAGCCACGGTGCCCGCACGTGTGCGCACGTAGCAGAGGGAAGGGGAGCACGCTCCAGCAGAGAGAGACATGTCTTGGAGCAAAGGCACAAACACAAAGATATGAGAAGAACCAAGAAGGAAATGAAAGTCTAACTGAGGGTAGAGGAAAACAGAGAAGTGAGAAGGAGAGGAAAGGGGATCCCAGGGAAGATATCTGGGCACTCGCTGAGCTGCAAGGGCTCTTGGCTGTCACCTCCCAGGGACAGCTGCAGTGTCTCTTCAGATGTGTCCTAGCTTTGACCCAAAGAGCTGCAGGAAAAAGCAGTTTTCCTCTGAGCATCAGTAGTGTTTCTTCACCTCTGAGAGATTCACATCCTGCTGCCCTCACAACTCCCAGGGACTTCAGACAAGTTTCGAAGTTGATTGCACTGATTTGGGATAAGGGACTTTTTTTCTGAACATGAAGCACCCACACAAGGCTTTACTGGGAATAACAAACACCACTTTTCAGACAAATCCCCAAAAGGATCCTGCCCCTGGTTCAGCTGTCCCAAAGGGACCACACTAGAGCTGAGGGGTCAGGCTTGGCCAGCACAGAGGGCCATGAAGTCTAATCTTCATTTCCTTTACTTTTCAATGCTTGGAAATATAAGAGAAAGGGAGGGAGGGAGGAAAGAATAGGGTAAACGCACAAGGAAAGCAATTGGTTTCCATCCAAGCTAAATGCTTTTGGTCTGGTTAATCAATCTCAAAGCCACAGGTCTTCCTGCACCTCTGTCCTTCCATTTGCATGCGCAATTTTTGGGGATCCCTTTCCCCACATCAACAGGCAGACCAGAAGGGATGCCCTGCCTGGAGCTGAGCTATGGCTCAGGGAGGGATCACAGGGAGGGGGTACAGCCATCCCTTGGGAAGATCCCTGGGGAAGGCCACTGTGCCAACTGAAGGGACATTCAGTCCTTTCTCACCGGGAAATCCCAGCCTGTTGGTAGATCGCTCATTCACCACTGCTGATCCCTTCCCAGGGGATGTCTGTAATCCCCCTGACCTGGAGCACGGCACCATGAGTCCTGGCTGCAGATCTCTGCTCCAGACATCCCAAAGAAATTTTTTGGAGTGCTGTTTTGTCCCATGCATGAGGTTTCCCCACCCCTCCCTGCTTGCATGTCAGCTGGTTTTCAGTACTGAATCAGACAGGAACCTGACAGCTCAGCCATCCCCATAAGTCCCCTGATGCCACGCAAGACTGCCCCTGGACAGAACATGATGCAAAAAGGGCGTCAGCCTTCCCTTTGACCACCCTCTGGCTTTCTCTTTTGCTTTTTTAGAGTAACCACACTATCTCACAGCATCCTCAGGAGGAGGCATTCATGCATGTTGCCTTTGGGACACATAAAACAAGGTATCTTGTTCGCGCTCATACAGTGAGGGAGTAGTAGGGTTGCGATAGACCGTGGTTTCCCCGTGCTGAGCTCTAGAGTCTTAATAATTAAGATAAACCTTTTAGCTCTGTTCTTTCCATCCTGATGCTTTTCCACCCAGGCTGACTGAAAACAGCATTGTAACAGGACTTTGACCTGGCAGGAAATCCCAAATCCAGTGGTTGATTTATCCCAATTTGGAAAGATGCGCAAAAATACTTTTTCTAAGTACAGCTGCTTCTGAGATGTTCAGGATAAAGTTTTGTTTTAGATGTACCTTTCTTGTCATTTCTAATATGAGGCAAAACTAATTTTAAACCGATAAGGACTGCAACACTTATCAGAACAAAGTCTATTACAATCTTCTATCATGAGTATTAAGGAAAAAAATTAAACTCTCTCTGCAGAACATTTCCATTTTGTACCATAATTGTTTTCTGAGAAAATTAATCTATTGCTTTCTCTTTAAAAATTAAGGTTCAGCCCAGCACCTGAGAGCGCAAGGGGAGGCAGCGCTCCTTGGGGCTGGTGCTCGCAGGGTAAAGCAGCTGAGAGACGAGGACGTGCACTGGTCACACCGGGTGTGCCTGTGTCAGCTGTGTTGCTAACCACATCTGCCCTTGCCAGAGCCTGAGCTTCATAAAGAGAAGAACTCTTTTTTTAAGAGTGATACCCAGAAAACTTGACAGAGAGGAGGGTTACAGTGCGTTCCCTGTGCAGGATGGAGAGGAGCTATGAATCCTTTCTCAGTCGTCCTCGTGCTGGGCTGCTGTCCCTCTCACTCCACTGCCTTTTTCTCATGCAGAAAAGTCTTTTCTCAGGAAGAGCTATCTATAATTGAAGCAATAGCTGAAACACCTGATTTTCCACCAGCCAACACCTCCTGCTGCAGCTAGCACCAGCCTAAAGTGAGCGCAAAGACATAACACTTTAGTAGCATGTTACATTTGCTTTATGCTGCTGCCAGCTGCTGCAGAAGGTAGTAGAATGAGTTGAAGCTAGCACAAGCGCTTTTGGAAAGCTATTGACATAAATTTAGGCCATATCTCATATGTACCGGGAACCGAGGCATGGATATAGGGGTGCAAGCTTTCTCAGTGCGCACCCACTTTTTCTTCACCAAGGTGCTTCAAATTATTTCCATTCCAGTTCCAAACTGATGTTTTCTGTGTTCACCAAATCCACTGAGGGGAAATGTTTCTATCTAAAGAAAGTGCATAGGGAAAATTAACTTTTCCAAGGAAACTGCAGGGAGCCAAGAGAACAAAGCAACTGGAAGGGGAAGTATAAAGCATTCCTGCGATGCTGCTTGGTACAAACGTCCTCCAGGAGGAAAAAGGCAGTTTCCTTTGTGGAAGGGAAATAGCAGTGGCCACAGCACTCAGCCTTCTTGTGGGACGTGCAGGCAGTGGCTTGCAGGGAGGAGCAGCAGCCCAGGTGAGCAGGACCTCTGGTCTGTGCCACGCTGGCACCCAGCGAACCCTGGCTGGGTCAGTGGTGGGTGCCAACACTCACTGGCCTCTGCCAGGCTCCCACAGGCTGTCACCTGACCCTCAACCCCCAGTTCCTGGAAACGTCATCTTTCTCTTTGCTTTCTTTGGAGTTTCTGGCCCTCGTTTATAAACCAAAAGGCTATATAGGACTTGACCTGAGGCTAGGCTAAAAGACAGGTGTGATGTGGTTGCACTTTTGGCTGGTGGTGATTTTCCAAAGCCAGCAGCTAGCCATGTTGGGCTCACAGATATCAGGATGCATTTTGTTTTGTTTCTTTAATTGAATAAAAGCAAATCCCACTGCTGCCTTCCCTGGGGGCCCCAGTGGAAGTGTACTACAAAGCCTAAATAACCCACAGCTCAGGCTGAATCTAGACTTTCACATCTTCTTGGGTCCTCTTCAAAGACAGCACAACACTACCCACACTGAAGTGAGGTGACCTGTATTTCTGCTATCCCCTTCCTCCAGTCTCTGTTACCCAGAGCAGGGACCACTTTTCTTCCACAGTTGGAGAGGACATAACCATAAGGGACAGTCTCCAGGGGCAAGCCCAGGAGCGAAGGCAGAGCTGGATGCCTGTGTCCCAGGGAACTTGCACCTAGGGCGCCTCAGTCAGCAACCTCCCAGGAGAAGCAGTAGCTTCCCAGCTGGCTTCCCAGCCCACCATCCCACCTTCTGGCTGTGAAGTTGTTTTCCAGACCACCAACGTGACAAATCTTCCAAAAACGGCTGCCCAGTTCTGCAGAGAAAACTGAACCAACAAGTTGGAGATGTCCAGAGATGTAATCATAGAAACACTGGTTGCAAGGGAGCTCTGGAGATCATCTAGTCCAACCTCCCCTCACACTGCAAGCCATCCACACCTTGTAACCAGCAGGCAAAGCAAGAGACACTCCCGATCCGAGGGGATCCCTGTTTTCCCAGTCTCAGGTAAGTGCTGGTTGTCACACATTGCTTTTCTCTTCTGGCACAAGCCCTGCACCCCTCCCTCATTGCCATGCTGACACTTTTCCCCCCTCAGGCACAGAAGGGAGGACAGCCCGATGTGAGCTTGGTTCCAGGCAGTAGATCCACTGCTTCCCTGTCCTTGGCGGCAACCAACACCCTGGGGGAGGCTGCTATCTCCTGGTGGTGGCACTCACATTTACACCCGAAACTCTTCCACAAGCGCCTTCACCCCAGCGGAAAGAAGCAAAGCTTATCAAACTTTCTCTTCTTTGTTTCCTGACTAGCCCTGCAGGACATCTCCCTGGGAAGCCGGTGCTTTAAACACGCTCTAAAAGAAACCATGCTGGCAGAGGGCTGGGCAGCCTGGCTCGGGGGAGCCTCCGCTCCCGCAGAGGAGGAGAGGAGAGTGCAGAAATAAGCAGGCGAAGGCCGAGCCTGATCCATGAACTCCTTCCAGCCGTGCACGCTCCCCTGCAGCGGCAGCGAGGGCAGGAAGGCGGCGAGGCATTGCGGGGAGTGGAAGAGCTGTTTGCTTTATTATATCTAATTCACAGTGGAAGCGCAGGGGTCAGGAGAAGGCTGTTTTTCATGCCAAGATGTCCCGATTAAGTCAAGCACTGATGATGACATCTTAAAGGGGCTGATGAGGGGTAAATCATCTGGCACTGGAAGCTCTGGGGAAAAATTACCAAAAAATGCCCTGGTTAGGTGTCAGCATTAGCTAGGCACGTGCACGTCCCTCCGTTGCCAGCCCGGGGCCCCCACGAAAGCAGAGCATTCCCTCACGACACAGGGGATGACAGCCTCTGTTGACATGGCAACGCGGGATGCTGCGGCAGGGACGGCCGGGCAGGAGTTTGCAATCGGCAGAATGGGGAAAGGTTTGACAGATGAAAAAAATACCAACCGCACACACTCTCCCTCCCTCACTCCCTCACTCACTCACTCCACCTTGTGCTGCCAAGTTGAATAACGATGTTATTGTGGTGGGAGAAAAACAGGATAATCTGTGCCCCGACTGTCAGGGAGAAGGGAGAGAGAGGGTTTAACCACTTTTTTTCTTGATATCCCCCCATTTTCTTCCCAAAATCTCTCCCTGGGATGGTAAAGCTGAGCGGTGCACAGGGACCTGGGGTGCAAGCAGGAGACTCAGGCTTTGTTTGTGCCGTGACATCCCACGAACCTCATCACCACTCTGCACTGCTTTACACTCCCCATTACACGATGGAAAGGGTGACTCTGAATTACATTTTTTAAAAAATGGTTAAAGATCCTGGGCCTTTCAAGCACGAGGTACTTCTTGTTCACTATTAGAAATCAGGCAGGGTGTGCCCTAAGGAACAGAGAAGAGTGCAGAGGTAGAGGGGTAAAAAAAGCAGGTCTGTCTGCATGGTTGAAACCTTCACTGCTTCCATACAGGATCTCTGAGATGCTGGAGAAGACACCAGGACTCCCCAGGCAAATGGCAACCACAGCAGTCCCTGTTCCCACCCTGGAGGTGACCTCCCAACCCAAAGGTTCCATGCATCTGTATCAGGCAGGCATGCGTTACCCCCGGTGCACGTAATTTGGGACAGTGTGATACACCACACAGTTTTGGCTAATGCCAGGCTAAATATTCTGCTGTATGTTGAGGGGACATTTCAATCTGTTTCTGGTTTCTGCCTGGGCAGGACTGCAGATTGGTCCAGGTTGCACTTCAGGTCTCTTGCAAGCGTTCACTGAGGTATCCCTCCAGCATCCAGCTGTGCAATGATTCCATGAGACTTTTACTTTACCCCAGTGCTTTTTGTGCTGCTCCTTTCCAGACCACAGGCAACAGCATAAAGCAAGATGTGATGAGGAGAAAAGTCACCTGTGACACATAAAAAGGCCTAACCATCAGGACACCCACCCCTAGAGAGTTTTGCCTTGTGATGTTTCAGCTGTATCAGGGCCCTGAGTGAACCACCAAGCCCCAGTTGCCCCAACCAGCCCCACCTGGGATGTCCTCGACACCCACCCACCCATTAGGCCATGACATCATTTAAGATCAGGTCCAGAAGACCACATCTTGCTTTGGGTCATGCTGTAGCTGGCTCTATCTCTGTCTCCTAGAGGACCTTTGCACCTATTTCACAACCTTGCCTGTGGCTGGACTCCCTGGATCTGATCTGTTGCCTTACCTTGTGTGGGAGACTGCCCCACTGTGCTCTGGTACAGTGGGGCTACACCCCAGTTGGTAAGGGCATTGCATGGGCCGTGTCACCTTTTGCTCCTGGTTTTCTTCCCCTCATGGACCAGTCCTGCTCTTGCTGTTTCCCCAGCACTCAGTGGGAGCGGCTCTCTGAGGATCCTTCTGTAGCTCATACCAAGGAGGAAGGCAGATAACAGATGTGCTCCTGGAAAGAGGTACCAGTTGAATACCCTACGCTCCAATGTTTCTAGCAATACTTCCCAGTTGGGCAGAGCCTTCCATGGAACCGGGCCAAGCAGGAGCCTGTTCCTGCTCCTAAGCAGTCCTCAAGGTAACAAGTGAAGAAGATCTTTCCCTTGACAAGAGGAACAAGAAAAGAGGAATGTCCCAAGGTCACTGAGGAGGTCTATGTCAGAAGTCAGTGTTTTGTCACTAAAATAAAACTTGAATTTAAGGTAGGGCTTTAGGCTGTAATATTTTGTATTCAGACGTGGCTGAGCATGATCCTGAATCGGTGGGCAGACAGTCATGTCCCTTTTTCTCAAGTGGAAAAAGGCAGAAGGAGTGGTGAGCGAGAAGCACGCAGCCCAGGTCCCGCATCTCCTGGGCTGCCTCGCTTGCACCTCCTGCACGTGCAGGAGCACCACCGCTTTGCCAGACTGGTTAGCGTCTGGGTGTCTGCTCCTGCGTGGGCAGACAGGACCCTAGCATGGCTGTGAGGCTGAGGGAGTGTCTCAGTGGCAGCAGCAGATGGAGATGTGTTGGGTCTCACCAGGGACTAGGCTTTTTGAATCCCTTCCCCAGTGCTCTGCTGGCACAGCAACCTCTCCCCCTGCATCGTGCAGAGAGGCTGAGCACAAACCCCAGCGGATTTCCTTGAAGACCGGTTGTGTGGTTTTGTGTGAGTGCTCAGCCCTGGTGCAGACCATCCAGCGGTGGCAGAGGAAGGAATCCCGCTTCTCTGGAGGGGGATGGGGCTTCTGTTTTCCTATACCTCTACCACATATGCAGGGAAGAGAAATCCACTCCAGCAGCTCGTCACTGTGCCAGGACCAATAGCGGGTGGTGGAGGCAATCCCTTTGCAGGGGGAAGCACTGCTGAGCGCAGCCAGCTCCTGACAGGGATCCTCTATAGAGTCCCAGTGAGCAGCATCCTACCTCCCCCCATCCCCCTCCTGCATCTTCCCTGGAGGAGCCTTCTGAATTTCCACTCTCCTCTGTTCTTTTGTCTCCCCCAGCACAGCCACCTCCCTCTCCTGCATTTCTTCTGCCTCACTCCACACTGCTCTGCAGCTTTCTCTGCTCAAAATAATTTCTGCTCAGGGAATTCCTCTCCCTCCCCCTCTGCTCTCCTGCAGTATTTCTCCCTGGCCTTTGCCCTAGGATATGTAGCTGAGCATTAGCCCAAACATCATCTCTCACTGGTGATCTGTAGCAGACTAGCTGACTTTAAAGCCCTCCTGCAAAAACAGCTTGTTGCAAAAACCAGGGCATTAGGGAGGAAGGCTTTGCTCCCCAGGTGGGGTGTTTGCTGAGGAATTATTCTAAGCTCTGATTATCTTAGCAAAGTGCTGTGTTCACCCAGGGCGCTCCCAGCCTGAGCAGGAACCAAATCTGAGCCTGAGAGGAGCGGCAGCCTTGGCACTGCTGCTGGCATCCATCTCCTCTCCAGCCACAGGGAGGTGCCAGCTTCCAGCAGCAAACCATGCCCACCTGTGCTACTGTAGGGAGCCCCTATGCCCACCCCACAGGCTGCAGTAAAATCATCTGCAATTAATCACCTGCAGATCACAGTCAGCATATGTAGTGGTTGGTGGGTGCTGGGCTTCTGTGGGAGGTCTCACAGGTTGGACTTGGTTTGTCCTTGCAGCAGAGCTGTGGGGCAGAGTGCTCCGGACCTTGGTGAGGGACCCGATGTCAGCAGTGCAACCAAATGCCCTCAGAGGCATGTGTCTAAGGTACTACCGAGCCTGGGTTTTTTTAGTCCCTGCTCTAATTAGGTGCTATTTCTTCCTTCTGCCTTTTATTTTAGCTTTCTCCCTTCTGCAGTGAGTTGCTGAGTTTTGCGATGCCCCTGCAGCTGTTGAGGGGACCTGAGCAATTCCTGCCCCATAGCAAATGTGTTATGTTTTCGCTTATTGAGCCGGACCTAATACTTGGCGAGCCCTAAAAGCAGAGTGGTTGCCAGGGTGCTGCGCATGCTGTGGTGTGCGTGCTGCAGCCGCTGATCAGAAATCTGGCGAGGTAAGAGAAGGAAGCTGTATGTATAACCTTTCTTTTAAAATACTATAACAGTCTAACACAAGCTTGCAATGGGGGTAGAGTAGCTATTTTTAGCAAAATGCTTCAGGTGAGTCGAAACTTCCCCCTTTGTTGCCTGTGTCTTCAAAGCACTTCTTTCAGCCTGAAGAAACAAGGCTAATAAGCCTCTGTTGCTTTTCAGCTCTCCTGGCAGTGAATCTACAGTCTCTTAGATGCTGCTGCAAATTTGGGCACGGTGTTCCAGCTGCAGCCTGCGCTGCTCTGTGTCACAGTGCTAGGTAATAAAATGAAGTGATATAAAATTATCATGGATATAAGAAAGCTGCCAAACTCTGCATGTGGTTTTTCCTTGAAAATGGGCTGGGATGTATTAGCAGCTATTCTTCAGGGTTTCTATGGAGAATGACCTGGATTAGTTTCACGTATTGCAAAGGAAGGTGATGCTAAAGCTGTAGCTGCCATGAAGATGGGGGCTGTGGCAGGAGAGTTAGGAGTCATGCTGTTGCAGTATGCCCTCATCCAGCTAGGATAATGCACAGAGGGGCTGAAGGTGTCATCCACCCAGCTGGTGCTCCCAGCTGAGGAGGAAAACTGGGGTGGTGGAGGGCCATAATCTTAAATGCATCAGGTAATACTGAGAATTGTTTGGCTTTTCTCCAAAAGATACTGTCGTGTTCCCCGCCCCGGTGACTGGCAAAGCCAGCTCCCAAGGGAGAGCAGTCCTGTCTAACCCAGTTTTTTATCATGCACTTAATGCAATGAGTCTCCTCGCTTTTCTCAAAGATCTTCACTTACAACAAGATCCCTTGGCACTCTTTTTAAAAAAGAAGCCTTGCTGACATGTCTTTATTGGGCTGCTCTTAAACCTGGCACAGATAGGCAGCACAGAGAAGAGCTGTTATGCAGTTTGCATTCAGTTAGTAAGTATTAATGCTGACTTTTTGTAGGGTGAGTGGTGCGTTCCTACGCTGTTGGCAGTTAGCTAGTCTGGTATAAGAAATGGCTTATAGTGCCTCAGCTTTTGATAAGGGTTCAAGGAGGTTTGAGCTCTTAGAGTTTAAGGCCAGAAGGGGTAATTCGTGTCCTGAAGTTTCAGCTGGTTAACACTCCTCAGTTGATGAGCCAAGTAACTCTTAGCTGGATGAAGCTTGTTAGAAGGGTTGTATTTTGTTTTGCAGACCTCTTGTAAACAGAAGCTCCTATGCAGGTAGACAAGGAATGCAGTTGCAAGGAACACAATATTTAATTACCTTTTCCATTAAAAATGTCTGGTCTGTGACTCTTTCTTGCCTGATTTCAGACTCTGAAGGTCACTTCTGGTAGAAGCAAGTCTTGTTTCTCACCTTCTTCCCCCCTCCTCCCCCATGGCTAAACTAACTCAGCATACTGTTGAATTTAGAGGCCTTTGCATTTGAAGCTTCATTTTTAATGATGGTGAGCACCTACAGTCTCCTAACATGGGTGCAAGGTGTGGGAGTTGCTCAGCTGGGAGAGCAGGTCTCTAACTCATGGGAGTGGTTATTTGGCATTTAAGCACTCCTCACTGGCACCTGATAAGGATGTCCTGTGTTGCATTCAAGTCCAAGGGATTACAAACAGTGCTGCAGAAGACCTAGGGTGAATGCCAAGTAGTCTGTGCGTAGTGTGATGGTACATCAAATGCAGGTTATCCTCACTCCAAGACTCTGTCTGGTGCCTGATGGGTTATGTATGCACGGAGGGGAGAGGAAATCTGCGTCTAAAGCTCTAACTGGAAGGCAGATGCTAACTCCCAAGGCTGCCACAGAAGCAGGTCCTGACTGGTAGCAATCCTCTGTCCTATTTGCTGTGTCTCGGCTTGAGGCTGCCAGGGAGGTGTCAAAGGTTTCTCGGCCCCTATTTGCAACACAACTCCTTCATTAAGATCTGCATCTGCAGAAACCAGCGTGGCTCGGACGCAATAAAAAACTTCACTGAACAAAAATAAAAGCTGGGCTTGGCTGGTGAGACATTATGTTGTGACATGTTCCATGGAAATATACATAATGAGGGCAATTCATGCACCTCTATCATACCTGGTAATGTATACACACATTTAACAGAGGAGAAATTGGCTGCTCCATAGGGATTGAGGGCTGTTTGGCAAAGTAAGCACTCTGCCATCAAATGAAGAGATCAGCTACGCTTCCTGGAGTCAGCAAGTCTCTGTTATATTTAACCCAGCAGTTTTCGCACTGGGAAAGTAAGTACACTCTTTATATCTCATTTCTGTGCTGGGTGCCATGTTGCACCGCAATTGTGACAGAGGTGATACGTTCCCCATTAACACCTTTACAGGCTGCTTAGCACATCTGAGCCTTCTGGAGGGTGGGGGAGAGGAGAGGGAGGCAAAAGCAACTGCAGAGCTTGGAGCCTCTGGTCCTGGCTTATAACCAAGCTCTCCTCCCTCCTCTGGCTGGCTTTCTGACCTCCTTTCAGCCCTGCAGGTAGTGGAGCAAGCACAGGGTTGAGTTCACTCTTGGATGTTAGGAGTGGGCGAAGANCAGAGTGGTCAACCACTTTCTCTCAAGCCACCTAGTTCAGACTGGGGGTGACCTTGGCGTAGACCAACACTGAACCAGAGGAAGCTGAGCAGTAAGCTCTAAGCTCTGTGGTCGCTCTCATGTCCTCGCTGTCCCTCACCCTTTGGTAAGCGCTGCTCCACTGATGTGGTGCCTGGTGCTTAGCAGGGCTGGGGGTAGCACTTCTCCTCTAGGGAACATTTGGGCTCTGTCTGGGGGCTGCATTCCCAAGAGCAGAAAGACATGAGGGATGTGATGCCTCAGCCTGGAAGAGGGGGGTTTCCAGATCTGGGGATGAATGCTGGGGCAGGGAAGGGAGAGCAGTTAAGGCATGGGGATGCCGAATCCCCTTCTCACCCGAGAGGTGAGTTGTCCCCTCAGGGAGGGCTGAGGCGTGCTGCTGGAACAGCATAGGCAAAGGGGACCTCAAATGTCAGGCTGCTCATTATTTCTCTGTACCCTGGGGGAAAGTGTAGCACCCGAAGTCTTCAATTAACATTAATCAACACCCTTTCTCCTCGTGGAGAGCCGTGAGCGGAAACTGACAGTGGAGCAGGAGCAGAGCTGGAGGGTGCGGAGCCTCTGCCGGTGACTGCAGAGGGGCGCGGAGCCGTGTGGGACAGGGGCTTTGCAGCCCGCTCCGCCATCCCTGGGGGGGGAAGGCCTGACTGTTGCAAGATCACTGCTGAGCTATTAACTCTGCTTTCCACCGCTGGCAGAGTGCAGGACAGCCCTTGCAGCTACCTCCAGCCCTGCGGAGGGTGAAGGTTTCCCTGTCCCTCCTGTCTGTCCCATGGACTGTCTGGCACCGACAGCTCTGTTTATAGGTGTACGCGGAGACCTCAAAATGCTTTGCAGGAGCAGGCTTGTAGCATCAGTCAATTAAAAAAAAAAAATACAGGGGAAACTGAGGCATGCTATTACAGCAACATGATCAATGTGTTAGCAAGTCTGACGGCCAAAACCTTGCAGGCTTTCCCCACCCGAAGCAGGGTTAGGAGGTTACCTGGGCCAGGGTTGGGAGAGTACAAGGGGGTTTAAAAGTGTCACCTGTACAGCAAAGGCAGTATGTGTGCATATGAGGCCGGGGAACGGGTGCCTACGCAGACGTGGAAAAGAGGCAAGACAGCAGGGTCTGTGTGTCACAAAGAACAGCGTGTGTCCTGGCTGATAGAGGATCGCTATCTGAGAAATGGGATTTGGGGCATGGGGTGGAAATGGGGGAATGCTGGCAGTTTCATTTCAGGTTAATGAAAATATGATTAACAGTTGTAATTAACTGATGAAATGGTGGCTAGTTCTCTGCCCCCCCCGATGATTTACGAGGTGCAGAGCCTGCCTGTGTCCATGGTTTCTGCTTATGGCAGCACTCTGCAGCATCTCAAACTTTCTGCCTCTAACTCAGGCCTGGGGGGGGTTCTGTGGCTGTTGCTGCTGAGGCTGGTGCGTGGAGCTCCTCTGCACCCCAGGCTTGCTGACCCTGATCCCAGCCTTGCCTAGCTGGGAGGTTTAATTGCAGGGAAGGGAGTGCTGAGGCAGGAATTGAGAGGGGATGTTGATCTGTGACAGCAGCTGCTCAACAGCAAGGCTGGGAGGTGAGGCCTTGACCACAGCTCAGGGAGGGCGGAGGGCTGAGCTGATAAGGCACTGGGATGAGATGGCATTTCCTGAGCCCTGGGGCTTCCTATGGATCTTACCGTGTGCCCTAGAACTGTTACACGTGCCAGGCCTCAGAGACCAGAGGGGCTTGGAGCACGCTCACAGGTTGGAACTGATGTCCGAGGTTCATACAGTAGGCTGGGCTGGCTGAGCTTTTGCAAGCTTTTTGCTCCTCTCTCTTCCTCATTGCCCCAGTGCTCAGGTTCGATTGGGGTGGTGGGGGGGAGGACCCAGCACATGTGGGTGCCATGTCATGAGCCACAAAGTGCTGAACTGATGCTGCATCACCTGCTGAATTAGTGTCTCGCTCCTTTTGGTGGCACGTTTGTGGGGAGGTCACTACTGCAAAGTACCAAGAGTGATTCTCCCTGCCTCTGTCTTGTCCAGGCAATGGTTAATAGACTGTATAAACCAGGAATAAAAGTACCCATGGAGCTGAACTTGCCAATTTAAAAATCGAGGTAAACTTGTACAAATATTTGAGAACAATATTAGAGGAAGGCACTGCATGCGTGAACTCCTAATATGAGTAGGGCAACTGCATGGAAGATGGGGAAACAGCTTTCTTTGGTTTACTCCTGTATGAGGGTAGTATTTGTCCCTGCGATGAAGACAGATGGCATTTCTGGTGCATGTGCCCAAGGCAGATCAGAAACTGGTGCTCTGTCCCATCTGAATAGCTATTGCTTTCTCTGGAGCAATTGTTAAGGATGTGTTTTTTGCTGTGGAGGGGAAGAACAGGGCAGGTGAACTATTTTGTTTGTCTGATTGCATATGCATGATCTAAAAAAAGTGACTATCCATTTCTCTAAGGATACCTGATGAGCATTAAAAATACAATTGCAAGAATAATCAGGTCAGACTTCAAACAAATGCAGGGAAGCAGATCTGTTGAAGAAACAGATACCCTGTTATGTCACACTTTGTCTGAACCATTCTTAAAGGCTGCTCTTCCTCTTGGAGATCAAACCAAGGTTTTCTAACCTGCTTGCCCACAAGCTGTGAGTAGCCAAGGAGTTCTAATGGGACAGAAAAGCAAAAACTGTGGGTTTATGGGGCCCCTCTGGAGCTTAGAGCAGTGCACGGCAGGTGCAGGCTTTCTGAGAGGGCTTGTGCTTCTGTGGCTCATGGTGGGTGCAGACACAGGGTTAGGACCGCAGTGGGTTGGGGGGGGCACTACCCTGAGGGCAGTGATCTGACCTGTCTTCCAGTGGGTCCTGCACCTGCGTGGCGGGGGGAGTTTGAAGGAGAGGCGCGAGCCTGTTGCAGTGAGCGCGTGGGAAGGCTGGCACACGCGTAGGGCTACGCTGCTGCCTGGGCACGGCTGAGCTGCGGGGCTGAAGCTTGCTTGTGCTGAAGTTCATTCTTCTAGCAGAGCCGGGGTTAGAGGTGCTGCCTGTGGGATGTCAAAATAGGTGTGGGGAGACTGAATTTCTCTGTCCCTCAGAAACAAACCCAATGATTTCTCAGATGTCCAGCTGGAACAGTTGTGTGGGCAGGGGACCTCTGCAGATCTGCAAGTTGCTGGGTAGGGCTTTAGCCCTGTGGCTTTGCTCCTTACCTTGCAGGGTAGGCTTACAGGCTCAGGTCTGCCCTGTCTGGGGCTGTAGAGCTTGTAGCTCAAACCCTCACTCCACTGAAAAGCAGTAACTTGAAGAAGGAACTATCCATAGCTCAGCTTGTTTAGAACAAAAAAAAAAAAAAAAAAGTCAGATACACAAAAAAGCCATCTTACAGTCGCTTTACCTGCAGAGGGACACTTTCATGCATCACTGGGATGCAAATGCTTGAATAAACTTCAGTTTAAAATGTAAGTTCATCTGGGAAAGCAGAGGTCTCCTGTGGACATGTCCACTTACCAGAAATGCACTGGTTGACCTGAATGGCTGTGCCACATGTCTGCAAGTGACACTATTATAGTTTTACAGCTTTTCTTAGCATGTGAGCAAGTGAGCCTAGTCAAGGTGCTCCGGGAAGCATGTGTTAAGGGCTGCCAGAAGTGCTGTGTAAAAGGGGCGGGAAGGCTCTCTGAGAAGAGAGGACCGTGTCCCTCTAGATAGAGGGCTTAGATTTTGCTGGAGGCCAGAGACTGGCTCTAGACTCAGTGTCCTTCCTTAGGAACCAGGTGCTGGCATTGCACAGAAATTCCCAGGGAGCTCCCTGCCTGCTGTTTGATCGCTTCTCTGCAGGAATAAGAATGCATAAATAAAACAAGCTGTATCTTTTTACACCCAGATCACCACTGTCTCCGCTCCGCAGTGCGGGTCTGGCAAATCCGCTACCACCAGCGGAGGGGCAGAGGTTTCTGTGCTTTGGTCTGAAAAGGGGATGAGAGTTTTGTGGCCCGGCTGAGGCGCGGGTCTCTGCGAGGATGGGGAGGACGGGGGTGTCTCTGCCCAGCGCTGCTTTGAGAGTCCGTTCTCGTTTAGCGGGGGGCTGTTTACATCTGCCTGCGCGGACCCGTGGCAGTCCCTGTGCCGCTGTCCCCGGAGCCCCGCTCCGGCGGCGGCGGCGCTTCCCGCCCGCGGCGGGCAGAGGGCAGCAGAAGCCGCGGAACCGGCGGCGGAGCAGCCCCGGACAGACCGGGACGGCGGATCCCGGGCTCTGCCCCGCTGCCGGCCCGGGGGGGGTGCGGGCACTCTTTTTCTCTGCCAGGGTGGTGGGGACTGATCGGAGCCGTGGAGGTGGGCAACGTCTGTGGCGGTGAGCCCTGCCGGTGTGGTGAGCTCCTGCACCGGCTTCATCCCTCCAGGCTCCTTCCTTGGGCGAGCCTGCGGACAGGTGCCGTTGCTGCCAGCAACAGCTCTTGCCCTGATCTCTGCTGTCTGCAGTGGGCCTTCTGCCGGTACGTAGGCACAGAAAGCAGCAGGATCTCATCCGGAGCAAATGCATTTCTGCCCCATGTTAGGAATCAGTCTCGTAGCAGTGTCATTCCCCGGCAGGACTTACAGCCCCTTCCAGTACCTAAAGGGGGCCTGCGGAAAAGATGGGGAGGGACTCCTTATCAGGGAGCATAGTGATAAGATGAGGGGTAATGGTTTTAACCTGAAATAGAGGAGATTTAGATTAGCTATTAGGAAGGAATTCTTCACTGTGAGGCTGGTGAGACACTGGCACAGATTGTCCAGAGAAGCTGTGGCGGCCCCATCCCTGGAGGTGTTCAAGGCCAGGCTGGATGGGGCTTGGAGCAACCTGGGCTGGTGGGGGGTGTCCCTGCCCAGGGCATGGGGGTGGAACTGGGTGATCTTTAAGGTCCCTTCCAACTCTAACCACGTTATGATTCTGTGACTGTGGCCTGGCTGGCCCTTCAGGCACATTTGTTACTGCCATGGCTCCTGATACAGTTGTGATTGAGGGAGCTTTCTTTGAGCTACAAGTAATCCCCCCTTCCAACCTTGTCTGGGAACAGGGAGGGAAGTGGCTGGTTTTGGCAAAACAAACTTCCCAGACCATGGCCAGTCAGTGCAGTGATGCCCAGGAGGAGCACTGCTGCCCCCTTGCAAGCAGCACTGCAGCTTGCTGGCCACAGGATGTCCTGGGACCAGGGGACAGTCCTGCCCGAGGCGTAGGGGTGGGAGTGTGACCAGCGAGGGCTGTGGGTAGAGCCTGAGCAAATAAAAAGGAAGTGCAGAAGAGAGATAAGCAGGGGGGAAACTCAGTGCTGTGGTGAAGGGAAGCTCTTGGAAACATGGTGCAGACCCCTGGGGTTCCCGTGGTGTGCTGCTCCCTCACCACAAGCTAGGCAGGGCCCGGGGATGCTGCCTCTTGGCCTCAGGGCGGCACAAAGCGGCTGGCTGGGGCTTGGCTCTGGATGGAGCTTTTTCTCCCCAGAGCAGTTGACTCCGGCCTCGCATTGATTTCCATTTGAGTCAGACACTTCTTAAAAGCCCCAGAGGGAGCTTGCACAGCATCTGTATCTCTGCAGCTTCCAGAGCGAGCATCTTGCCAAGTAGCTCGGTGCAGCGAGGGAATCCCTTGGTAACCTCCTTTTTACGGATGCCTCTTTCTAGGTCTCATGAAACAGGGTACTCTAATGCTAGTCATTGCCAAAGGACAACAGTCCCTTTTGGAAAGAGGTCCCGATCTGCACAGCCCAGCGCCACCCCAGATGTGGCTTTCCTTCCCTCAGCGTTTCAGGAAAATGTGCAGCTGTTCTCATGCAGGCTATAATCTCCCAATACCCGAGTAACTTTCACAAGTGTTTAATGCCACTGTAAAACACCTCCTGTGGTGGTGTTCTTTGGCCCTGTCTTCATGGCCAGGACCAGGTCTGGGTCTGTTCCTCCCAGTGCAGCGGTCAGTGCACAGCACAGCCTGGCCCTGGAGGCTTTGAGGTTTGTCTGTGAAGGGATGAAGGCAGCTTTACTGTTTCACTTAACTTCACTCATCACAGAGCTTTGTTTTGCAAACTAGTTGATATTACCAGCCCGGGTTAAAAAAAGTACCTTTAGCAGCAAGTAATACCCCCTTGCTCTTTTTTTTTTGAGGAATGTCTTAGCACAGGAGTTGAAGCTGGTTCAAATGAGTGGTTTCTTGGTGAGAAATAGCCTTCTCTTTCTTTGAATTTTTCTCATTCATTTTCACCTGACAAAGCTTTTTTTGTTCTGGTTTAATTTTTTATTTTCTAATGGGAAGACTTATCAGGCCTTCCCACCTTCCTCAAAGTGATGGAAACCCCTCATCGCTTTTCAGTTGGTAAAATGGGAGAGAAGAAAGGGACTAAGGCAGTAGCTACTTGCTCAAATATTCTGACTTCTTTGTTGCTCAGGTGAAGATAGAAGGATAAAAAGGGGAAAAGAACTGAAAGAGATTGTTCTGTTTCCTCTGAAAAATTCATCTTTCTTACTGCTGTTCTGGCTGGTGGAGAGCTTAAAGTGGAAACGTAAGACCTTGAAGAAAAATACCGTTTCTCAAAAGTTTCATTTTACCCTTTTAAAGTCAAAGTTTTTTTTTTTTTTTTTTTTTTTTTTAAAAAAAAACACCAACTAGAAAATCCAGCAGAAACTATTTTAAAATGAAAAAGCTGCCAGCATCTCATCCTTGTAACTCTGGTTCTCACTAGCAGGGCAGTGCTGAAAGCTGGTGCAGCTGATGTGCAGTGAGGTCTGGTTCTTGGCAGCAGCTCCATCTCACCTTTGCACAGTGTCTTTTCCTCCTAACTCCCCTCTATCCCCTCCAAAGGGATTTGGAGCACCCCCACCAGCTGGCCTTGGCTGCGTGCCCTAAAAGCAACAGGAGAGCTGACCACCTGCTCAGTGCCATGCCCTGGGGAGGTGCTTTGGAGATGGAGGCAAAACAAAATGAAAACTAGCCCCAAAAAATCATCTAAGCTTTGGTGTGGAAGTTCAGCGTGTGCGTTGGCGGGGGGAATAGGTCAGGTCTCATACCAGGCAGGAAAGAGGCCTCAGATAATCCTATTTCTAAATGTGTTAACCAGCACCTGGAGCACAAGCTGGAGTGCCCTCACGGCGATGGACAGCAGGTGAGACTGAGGCAAAGAGCTTTTGCTGGAGACAGCTCTAGGTTGTGCTGCCATTTTATAAATGTGACTGAGGACAAGGCTGCTATCAGTTTCCATGGGATGAACTTTACATAGGGGACAAAATACTGGAAAAGAAAGTGGAGTCATGGGTAAGATCCTCTGAAGCTGGGACATAAAGTCAAAGAGCTTTGGCTTGCATCAAACCAGACCACCTGGCAAATGACTGGGATGGAAACAGTCTGACTCTGCCTGCAGGAGACTCGGATGGGAAAGACTAAATTCACTGAAGAAACCATGAGCTGCAAGTGGACCAGCCTAGCCTGTTGCAGTGGTTCAGGGGCTCCCAGGCACTTAAATGCCATGTCCAGTGCAAAGCCCAACCAGCTGCCTGCATAGGTGACTACGACTGTGGCTGTCTTACACTTCCAATTCAAAACATTGCATGGAAAACAGTAAATCCGCACGATGAATCCTTCCTTGGCCAACAGCAATTTGCCATCCACAGCTGACCCAGATGTGTTTGCTGTGGGCTGGAGGCCAAGGACAGCTGGCTACTGATCTGTGAGGCTCAAGCCACACTAGCAAAATGCAAGCCAGGCAAAGGCATCAGACAGCTGAAAATGACTCCCCAGAGCCTGCGGTGAGACCTCATGGGTGTTGCAATCATAGGAGGGGGTGCTAGTGCTTGCTGAGAGTGCTTTGCGAGGATTTTAGGCTGCCTGGAGTCACTCTGATAGCCCTGCTTTCACATGTGTGCCTTCCCAACAAGAGATGCAAACCTTACTACTTGCCCATCTTCCCTTTCCCCTGACCTTGACATTCTTTGTATCTTTTCGTTTATAGCTGTGGGTTTAGAGTAAATGAAGTACTGGCTCTTAGATCAGCCTTTTCAAGTCGTGCTTCCTTGTAAGCAGTCAAGCTTTTCTGCAAACCTGGTATTCTCTACCTTGATTTCACTAGTCTTTTTGGCCCAACTTTTTCTCTTGGTTTTTGTGGTTTTGATTGTGGGTTTTTTCCCCCCCCACGTTCATTTTTAACCTTCTCTTTGCCAAGCTTCTCTGTACTATGCATGCTGTTGTTACTGAAATGTTCAGGCAGTGATGCCTGATATTCAGGAGCTGGGAGATGAAAATTGAATCTGCCTCTTTTACCTTACCCCACCTCATGCTGCGCATATGCATCAATACAGCCCAATTACCTGACCCCCATGGATCTTCTCTGAAGCACCTCTGTCTGAGATCACAGGATACCCAGTGCTTGCATTCAATGTGACTCTTAGTTTTTTTTTTCTTTTGCCTATTGTAGGATCTGCTTCTTTGCTGCACGGTAGTACTCATCACTATTGTATCAGACTGCTTCACACATGGTAATGAATTTAATTTCACACCAGCACTACTGGAAGACAGGTTATTTTTATCCTCTCTTTAAATTTGTGAGAATTGACGTGCAGAGCTTAAAGCAGAAAAGCAGCGAATGCCTCTGGCTGTCAAGCTGAAGGTATCTAGGGTCATGATTTTGGAATACTTAACCCCAGAGGGCTCTGCGGTGCAGCTACTCCTGAGTAACAGTAGTGGGTGCCTGGCACATCTCTAAGGCAGACCCAGGAGATCTCCTGTACCTCTGGGAACTGAAGTGGCTCCCTATGGAAGCTTGGGTTTGAGCGGTTCTGGTGGTACTCTGTAAGAGCCAGAACCTGCTCCCACAATGTGCCTTCACAAGATGAGCATCCTCTATCTTTCTGCAGCCTTATGGCTATCTGCTATTTGTCCCTCGTTATCTGCAACAAATAGCAGTTCCCTATAAACAGGAACCACTGCTACTTTGTTGTTCTAATTCAGTCTGGGATAGATGCGTCTGGCTGGTTGAAACAGCTGCCGGTCCTGTATTGAAGTAATAGGATTATATAATTAAACAGTATCCCAATTTGCTGCTCTTATATCTGTATGTAAGGGCGTCAGGGCTGCTCTGAATTCTGGCACTTCTGATTTGAGTGCTTGACTCTACGACCTTGTGGATATTGCTTCTGAGGAGGCATCACAGACTGTTGGCAGCAGACGCTTGTGGCCATAGCAGTGTTTATGGACTTTGGTCCCCTCCCACGTGCTTTGGCTGCTGTTTATGGCCCAGGGTCTTGTCTTCAGCCCAGCATTTGACCAATGTGGCCTTGTCTCAATTGTTCCTACCTCCCCAGCCAGTCCCAACATCCCTGCCTTGACAGGTAGAGCTGTCAGCCACTGAACTCCCTCATGTCCCTTTTAATCTGGAATTTCTACTGTGTGTGTTCAGTATGTGCTTATGCCCTTGTTTTTTGAAGGGCATTCAAAAAGGTTGCTTGGGGGCTGAGTAGAGTCCAGCTCTCTGCAGCAGTATGGGAAATATTTGTTTCTTTGTTCTTTGCGTTTCTGCTTCTGTTAAAACTGATGTTGGCCAGCACTCTATCAGGGATGATGATGAGCAAGGCAAATGGGGACTTTAAGCAATGCCATGTGATCATTTTCCTTGTGGATAGATGCTTGGGTTGGCTCAGCAACACCGCTACAGAGCATGTGTGTGAGCAAGAAATGGGGAGGTCAATGCAAGAGAAAAGGAAGGTGACAATTTCTGCTGGAATATGTGACTAATTGCTGTACTTTGAATTCAGGGGATTTGAGAAATGCCCAGGACAGAGGCTGATTAATTAGTGGTGATGTCATTCTGTTAGCAATTCCAGGGCAGGCCAGCTCAAACATCTCCGTTGGATGTAGATATAATCTTCAACAAAGTAGTCTGCATTAAAAAAGCTTATAATGTGTAGCAACTTCAAGACAGCCATAGCAACACTGGAAATGCTGCCACTGTCAGGGCAGGGAAAGGGACTTTGCCTTTTTGCTTTGCCACTTGATAGAGGCATGTGTGTCTGTGCCTCTCTGAGGGTGGGCACTTGGGCTCTCTGAGTGCACCCCTGTCCTGGAGAGGTCTCAGCTTCACCCAGCTGCTCAGCAAAAGCTTTTCTGCAGCACACCACTCCCTGGATTCCTTGGCATCTGAAGGCTGCTTCACTAAAAGCTTTTTGTAGCTTTTGAACTTCTCAAAGAAACCCCCACAAAAACAAAAAACAAACCCAAAGCCCCACATTTTCATCCTTAGGAAGGGGTGAAGTTTTGCAAATACCTTGTGTTGGTTTGTGTGCAAGGCTGCGATGCGGTGCTTTATTGCCGTGCCCTGCAGCAAGAGACTTGAATCTGGATGAACCTTTGCAGGTTCCCAAAATGGCCCTTTGCTAAAAGTGGGCAAAAGTTTCCCACCTTGTCTGAGGACAAAGCTTCCACCATTCGCTCCTACTGGTGCTGAAGTAAAAAACTTGGGAGGACTTGTCTTCCTACAATGGTGTGCGAAAGCCCTTGCTGCCTCTTGACTGTCTTTTCCTTTGCTGATGGGTTCCGTTTTCTTCTTGCTTGATTTCTTTTTTCCTCCTCTTTATATGCTTTTTTCAATTTGGTTATTGGCAGCTCCTCTGTTTCAGAACCTCTTAAAACTTAATTAATGTGCTGCTTATTCCCTCGTCCAGATCGGTAATTATTACATTTAATAAGACCAGATCTAGTCCTGATCTGTGCATTACCTCTTGCTCTCTCAACACTTTTCAGTGTGCCGTGATGTTACAGCCTGCAGTAACACAATAGCACGTCGGTCCATGTGGAAAGGTCTCTACCAATCTGGTCGGAACGGCTTTCTTTTCAAATCAAGAACAAAAATGTATCCGAAACATATCAGACCTAGGAAAAGAGACCTCTGCTTGTGCTGTTAAACTGACAGTGGAAAGAGAAGCTGCTGTAGCAGTACTTTTCCTGCTGCAGCTCCTGGCACCTCGGATGGCTCTAGATCTGCAATCCAGAGGAAGAAGATTCACCCTGCTGCTCCTGGCAAAACGTGTGAACCTGCTCCCTCTGTGAAAGCTGATTGTGGGTTCCTGGAATTTAACAAAGCTCTTTCTTTTCTTTCTGCTTTCCTAATTGTCGTCTCTGCATCTACAAGTTGTCAAGTTTTCATCAAAATCTTGGGGGTTTGTATGTGGAGAAGTTTCCACTTAGGAAAGAAAAAAAATGTCCTGTTGAAAACCTGTGGCTGGTGACCTTTCAGATTTGCTCCAGAACATGTGCCCTACTAAACACCGCCTCCACAGCCTCCCTCCGGACAAGGGAAGCTATCTGGGGGTTGCATATCTAATGCCTAACGCTTCCCACTGATCGCTTACCCTTTTGTAGAAGAAATGTAACAAAGTAGCCTGATTAACTGGGATTGAAGGAATTAAGCTTGTGTTTGTGGAGATAACGATCAATGAGGTCTCTTTTAACACACTTGTTACTCTGGGCTTCCTTTGATTGGCATATCAGCAGCTACACACCATAAATTACCTTGATGGATTCCCCTGTGCATCTGAATTTAAAAGAGATGAGGCAGAGGGTTATTTTAGTTAATACTCCAATGTGTGATTTGCCAGGTGCCGTGCAGCTTCTGTCTCTACCCATAAACTCTGTTCTTTTTACTTCTAAAGTCCTGTCCATGTAAAATAGCACTGCAGCTGTCCTTGAACCTGGCTCTGGGCTTTCTGTAGCTCCCACGTTCCTTGACGCAGGAGTCCTTTCTGCCCGGACCATTCCTTAAACAGTATATGCCTACGATGCCTTGAGGAGGGAGCAAGTGCTGTGAGACTGAGGCTGTTTAATTACTGACACAAACTCTTGGCAGGACCTAGCAGGTTCTCCCAGGTGACCAGCTGGGGCTGCTGGCATGGATCCTGGAGAGAATTAGCTAAAGAAGTGTTCCTGGATGCATGTGGGTCCACAGAAGAAATTCTGGTGCTTCCCACTGCAGCCCATTAGCGGTGAAGTGAGAGACTGCCTTCCTTGGATTAGAAAGCACTTGAGGATGTCATTTACTCAGGCAGATTTCCCAGCTGACCGAGCATTCTTATTTCGCTAATTACAAATCAAGAGGGTGGCATGTACAGTGGCTCCCAGACAGGAGGAGCTATCCTGCCTAACGGTGGGGCTGGCTGGATTGGGAAAAGCAGAATGGGTCCTGGTAATTATTATCCTCTCCTCTCCTATGAGTTGGAACAAAGTGAAGCTTGCTCTGGCAAATCCTGGGAAGTTTGTTGCTCAGATGCTGCAGCTGGTGCCCTCGAACAGCTGGGGCCCAAGTCCAGCCCAGTGAATCAGTACTGGGGGTAACTCAGGGCCGGGACCCTGGCTCAGGCTGGCTGCTGCTCTGGAGTCACCCAAATAGCGGAGGACCTGGGACTAGGGAGGCATACGAAGGAAAGAACTAACCTGAATCTTTGGTAGGTGTTTGGCCAAGCCATTGTAGAACTGTCTTGTTCTGACTGTTTTTAGCTGGTGTGGGAAGGAGAAGACTTAGGAAAAGTTGGTGTTTCAAATTTCCCAGTACTGAAGGCTGGTGTGCTTTGGGATATGAAGCTGAGTGGAAGCAGTGATGTTCCTCACAGCCCAACCAGCCTCAGGGCTTCCCTCTGTGTAGGGCTGTTCTGGGTCATGCAACTTGGCCTGTTATGAGTATTGTTGGTTTGGGGGCAGTTACAGCATCTCTTTTCTTATCTTGAACATCCTTTGATTCCCTGGACCCATGTCTTCCTATTAGGCTGAGGCCGACTGCATTTCCAGAGGCTCCATGTCCCTTTGCCAGACAGCTGATAGCAGCAGCGGCACATCTGCCTGTCTCTGTGCCCCGTGGCTCTTCCTCCCATGCACAGCTGCTTTGCTCTGCCGCGTGCCTTCCTATCATCAAATGCACAACTCCTCTTGCTGCTTGTCTCTCATCTGTTTACACTAAAAAACCCTCCTGAAGCAGACAGGCCCTGGGAGAGCACTGACTATCGGTGGTACAATTATAGTCACAACTACAGCTGGATTCTTCAAAGCGCTGTGTCAGGAAGGAGTACCGGCTGCCTGCCCCGGGACCTGTCGCCTAATGTCCGTCTGCCTCAGCGTTGGCCCAACTCTGGCAGAAAACCGGTGTAGTGGTTTCCAATGCACATGTCTGAAGGTGTTTCTGAGAGTGGGGGTCATCAACAATCCTAATGAAATTAGGGATGGAGGGGACCTAGACTGATGGCTAAGCCAGTCTTCCAGCATGCTTCCACCCCTGACACCAGCTGTGCAGATGGCGTATGCATGAGAGGATGTCTGAGTGACAGGGAGACAGCCCTGGGGCTTTGAACTGCCCCCTTTTTTGTGCTTCACCACATGCCAGGACAAGGCTAACACATGAACCATTTCTGAGCAGTTCTTCCTTTCATTAACTACTGAGCTTCTGGGTCAGCCTCAGCTTCCCACGCGAGTGCCTCCAGGAGCCAGTGGTTGGAGTGTCCTGTCTCCCACAGCCACCACTCGCCTCAATATCATGAAGAGCTCTTATTACCTGGGTCTCTGCTGTTTTGTTTCAGCTAATTAGAGCTGATGAGATCCACTCAGTGTTAGGCAGTTGCCTGTCCCTCAGCTTCCTGTGTTCCTTGTAAAGTTTACCAAACATGACAAGATACTAATCCTTTCAGGGACCACAGCACATGCAATGTGGTGACATTTAGAGCTCTTTAGTTAAAGTAGCAGGTTCAGCTGAAGTCTTTAGGAAACTTCTGCTCTCCTGCTGACAGGCTCTATCTACAACCATATTGTATGGCTAACGATCCTGCTTGATGGAGAGGATCCTAAAATGGCTGTTTCGATGAAAGTACAGTCAGTCTCCAGATGTGGTTAGGTTCCTGAGTGCAACAGAGCTCATACTTCCCTTGAGATTTATTCTCCTAATGGCCTTTGCACCTGAAGCTCCGCAACATCTTTGTGCCAGGAGCCTCACTGTTGTTTGGTGTGCAGCTGTAAACTGAGCTCAGTTTATCAAGCTATGATGAGAGCGGTGCCTCCTTTGAGTTGACAAAGAAAGCTGAGGAAGGTATCTGGAGAGGAGGGAAGACCTGGAATAACATATTCCATGTAATATGAACATAGGACAATGTTGAAACACTTCAGCTAGTGTTGTCAACTCCTGCAATTTTTAGTGTGTACCTCCTCATATTTGGCCCTGTTTCAAGTTCCAGGTTCTGGCTTCATGCCACTCTCCACTTGCTTTTGAAACAAAAAATGAATTCACAGCTTTCTGGGTGCAGAGACAAACCCAGAAGGACCCTGGACCAGAAAAGCAAACAAGCAAGACTCTGAAAGCCAGCCTTCCTGAGCACTTGATTTAGACGAGCATTAGGTACCTTAATTGCTTAAGCATATTTGAACTTGACAAGCATGCGCAGTGTTAGAAATAGAAATGCTGAGGCATCTAAAACCTTATGACTCCACAGGGGGATTTTTGAACTGATGCTGCTATTGTAACTGCAGAAGAGAAAAGAAACAGTATGTGAACGGGTCTTTCTCTCCAGGTTTATTTTTGCCCTTGCCAAGGGACTGCAGGACAAATACAGTCTCTTTCAGGCCCATTAGCTTTTATGAATTTGTTCCACTGCCAGCATATAGTTTTTGAAATTCGGGACAGCTATCCCTGCAAAAAGAGCTCTGCTACTTCTCCATGTCGTTGGACCCGGCTTATGGAGGTTTGGATGGACATGTTTTGTCATAGAAATACGCCTCCAGCTCTTTGCTTTGCCAGGATCTGCTGAGACACAGACCTTGAGCTCTGCAGTGTCCTGCAAGAAGGGTTTTTTAGCTCTTTGGGTTGTGGTGTGGGTATACGTGCTGAGCATCTACGTAAAATGAAGATATATAGCTATGCCAATGCCCACTTCTAGATTTCCTCGGGCATGTCTAAGCTATGGGTAGAACCCCAGGTACCCTGGAGCCCTTACCTAAAGCAGCAAGGATTATGTGATCTTGTACAGAAACACTGTATTGTGCCTCAAGCATCCCTTGGGATTATATAGATAGATCCATACCTCTCAGGGAACATGAAAAGGTGAGGAAAAATTATCATCTTTTCGACTACTGCACGTTAGATCTGTCTGTTATGTCACGGATTGTATCTGTGACCTCAACCGAGCCATTTGATAGCTCTGCCTTAGCCCACCGCCTTCTTCCTATCAACACAGCCTTGCAGTGCTCCAACAGCTTTTAAAGATGATGCTTCCTTTCTCACTCGCTTTGTCAGGCTTCTGTAGGCTAAACTTCTGGTGGTGGGAGCCACCTTTGCATTTGGGTTGCCAAGATTTAGCCCCGACATTATCAGGTGCTTGAAATGTATGGATGAAGTGACAAACTGCATAACATGTGGGACACAAAGAAAAAGCTCTCTCCATTTGCTAAGTCTAAGGTTTTAGAGGTGGAGAGTTTCAGCAGCAAGAACACATTTTTTCTGTGTGTTTGAGAGGGTGGAAAGAGCAGCACACAGTGCAGCTCCTTTCCTGTGCCACAGGGAAAAGAGTGTGGGGGAAAGCCTGCTCTTGTGGGGACCAACAGATTCTTGCCAGCCTTTTAGATCGCCAGCACATGTGAGATGATACTGGTATGGGTTTACTGGTAAGGTGGTGCCCAAAGGACAGTCCCGATGAGAACACTTGGAAGGGGCGCCTTGCCTTAGACCCGTGCTAGGGGAAAGGTTGCTTTTGAGCTGTTTCTGGCTACCAGGGACACCGCAGCATTTTAGGTGGCTCCTTGTTCTGTCCTGGCAGAGTTTGAGGGCTTCCCATGGATGGGGAGGGGAAGGGGCTGCCTGACCACGGGGGAAGGCGATGCTGCCTTTGTGCCTCAGCCCAGCGCTATGCCTGTTTGCCGGGGGCTGGCTCAGGACTCTGCTCCCTGCCCAAAGGAGGAAAAGCAACAGCTGATTGCTGGTTTGTATGGGGGGCTCCAGTTTGCCTGCAAACTGGGAAAAAAACACCAGCTTTTTGGTACCGTTTCTTTGGGTGGCAGTTAGGCTTTGCTTGAGGGGTGCAAACGTGGTGCCACAGAGGGCAAACAGCAGCTCAGCTGTGCCTGCGTGGGACAGCCCCAGCAGGGATGCTGGGATGGTGGCAGCGAGGCTCCCAGCAGCATGCAGGATAAGCTGTGACCCCCGTCTCCGACCGAGGACGCAGGCGGGTGGCTGATTTATGGCCGAGGCGAGATAGGGGTCTCTCTGAGTTAAGCTGTAGGCGAGTTGCCATGGAGATGGGCTAATAAAGCACCAGGCAGCAGCCGTCTCTGACGCTGCTACGGTTGCAAGGAGCTGGCGGGTGGAGAGAAGGGGCAGCTGGCCTGGTGGGGATGGAGAGAGACAACAGGGTAGCACCAGGACAGCGGGGCAGGAGTTGGGTCTGTAGGGCTGTTGATACGGCCCTGGGTGCTTTCAGAGTGGAAGGGATAATGGGAGATGAGACTCCCCTTCTCCCAGCTCTTAAGGAGGGGGGTGTCAGCATGGTGCTCCCTGGTGGTGAGTGGAACCAGCAGTTTCCAGGGAAGGGGTTGGACACCTATGCAGCCAGAGTATGTTTTGTGCGGGTCTCCTGCTTGCATCAGCCCCCTATCTGCTTAGTGACCGTAGGCTGGTTGCTTCCCTTGGCAGCGTGAGAGGGCCTCAAAGCGAATGTGGATGTCGGCTTGCAGAGGCCACCTCACGCAGGACTGGTGCAAAGGACGCTGCTGTGCTCAGGGTTAGCTTAAGAGTGGGGGGAAAACAGGACCTATTCCATGCCAAGGCGGGTGCCTGCGCACAAGGCGGTCAGGACCTTTCTAACTGCAGCGCCCTTCCTGTGCTGATGAGCCTTCAGCCTTGGAGCAGGTCTGTACCACCCAGTGCCCCTGGGGAGCTGTGTGTTACCGGGACGTGTCTCCCTCAGCACTCTGCCCTTCTGCCTTTCGTCACTGGGGAAGGTCACTGTTCCCTGGCTCAGTCCTCCATCCCAGACATTCCAACATAACTGCAGCCAGCTCCCTTGGATGCAGAGTGTGGGTGCTGGGTGGCATGAACGGGGATGGCATGGACTTGCCTCCAAAGAGGTGAGTGCACTGGAGCTGTGCTGCACAAGCCTAAGCTCTTGCTCCAGCCTGCACCTCCAGAAAGGACCCTCCTGCTTTGCTACAGTAGGGGTTAAGTCTGTAATCCCATTCAGTTCCAGGGCACTGTAGCATGGACCTAAAAGTGAGCATGCTTATATTCTGGCTAGTTGAGCAGGGCGATGGGAGGGAAAGGCTTAGCTAATTGTTAGCAAGATATTCCCAGGCTGCTGTACTCCCATTTTGAGAGATTGCTCTTCAGGAATATGGTAACAGCCGTATTTTAACCTTGATCACCATAAGAGGGGTTTTGCCTCAAAGCCATCTCTCCTGGAGCGTGCCAGCATTAGGTAGGTGTTCCAGCAGGTGAGGGAGACCAGGGTGGGGAGGGAGGTTGTATATTTTAAGAAGGAAATAAAAAGTCTTATGAGGGAGTGATGCATTAAAAGATAATTGCTTACAGGGTTCACAAGTTGTTTTTATGACTCCTAAATTGATGGATGTATCCACAGAGACTGCTCTTAGTGGAGGGTTACCTTTCCTCCTGAACAGAGCAGAGATCAGGATAATTGAGCTAGCTAATGCTAGCCATCGATAACGCTACCCCAACCCCTCAAAGAAAAGGTTTCCTAAAGCTGGATTTCTTGAGCTAGCTAATGCCTTCTTCCCCGGCCAAAGCCTCTCCCCCCACAACAGCATCCCCTGTTGTTCAATGTCATCCTCTACTACTGCTGAATAGCCCTTGTGTCTTTAACTCTGCCACCATGCACTAGCCAGATGGTAGGAGTACTCCCTCAAGTCAGTTGGCTTTTGGCACTGACTGGGATGAAGGAGGACTTCCACGGCCTCCATCGTCAACAGTGTCTCCCTTGATGTCTCCGCAGGGCACGGTGAGGCAGCCAGCCCTTACTGTTGCAGCCAAACCATAAGGGGCACAGATCATGCGCAGCTTTGGAGCCTGTCTGGTGCAGCCTTTATAATCCAGGAGGGATTTGACTGGTGGCGACTTTGATTATTGTGGTTTGGCAGCTAGCAGCAGGCTGTGCTGTGGTGCACAGGTGCCCGCCCTGCCAAGGATTTGCATGAACTGGTAGGGTATGGATCAGCAACTCTGGAGGGGCGGAAAGGGTTGCAATGTGCATGTCCACTGACCTCCTCATTTAGGGTGCTTTTTAGGTGCTGTACCTCTTGCTCTGCTCTCAGCAACTTTACTGTTCATGTGGCTATACCCTTGTAAATCCTTACCTTGTGCTTTCTTTCCTGTCTGACCCCAATTATGGCCACTTCCTCCACCTTTACAAGGAGAACTTGGCGTGCCGTGTGGCTACAAAGGGAGGGGTTTCATTAGATTTTTAGATTCTCGGAAAAACTTTTCCAATAAATGGCCTCATGCCCAAGACTATTTCAGGCTGCTGGCTGTGTCAGAGGAGACGTGAGCAGAGGAGGCAGTCTTTGGAGAAGGCATCTCAGAGTGGAGTGAGATATGTTGCTCCTGGGGAAGCCTGTATGGCTGTTGCTCGTGGATGAACAGGCCTCAAGAGAAGCACGGTTTCCGTTGCCTGTGACTATTGTTAGCACTACTTAAATCTGTAAATCTTGGAATGTTCTTCAATATGAACCATTTAAAATCCTGAGTCACTTCTGTCTCCGGATATGCTTGTCTTGCTGATTGTTTCATGCCTGTTCTCATACCCAAGGCAGTTCATGCCAGCAGCTGAGTCAGTCTGGAAAGGAGGAAGAACAAGTGTTAGGGCCTCTTCTGCTCTCAGCCTCCAGGCAACCAATGTTCTTGACTTAGCCACGTCCTGTGTCTGGTCCCACCTCTGGGCATGGTCATCTCGGTAACACTCTCCAATGGAGTGTCATCTTCCAGTGGGAAGATGGTGGACCAGATCCTTGGGGCTTTTAGCCAAGTGAATGGCTGTGCTTTGGGACTCCCTCTGAGCTCTTCCGTGTTCCCCTGCCAACACTCTTGTGTTCACAAGCATATAAATTGGGAACAGAAGATGTGCCTTGGAGGAACCTTAGATGTAAGCAGAAATCCAGTGTAAATAAGTATGGCCAACTTACGTTGCTCACAGGGCTCTTCCTTAGCTGACTGTGCTTTGAGTAGGAGGTTGGACCTAATGATGTCCTGAAATATCTTCCAATGTGAATTTTCCTATAATCCTATGACTTGCCCCAGCTCCTTTGCTGGCATGCACACACGGGTCTCTTCTTGAATGATGCTTTTACATTATGACAGGAGGAATTCAATGCAGAAGCCTTTTTTTTTTTTTTTTTTTTTAATGGGAACAGCCCCACACCATGTACTGATTACTGTCATTCATGTATGAGCAGTCTAAGGACAATTAAAATGTTAGCTGTCCACATGAGATCTCAAAAATAAGGTCCCTGCAGCTCAGGCAAAATATCTTTCAGAGATCAGAAAATAACAACTGTTTGCTGATGCTTCAAAATTGTCCTGTAAGTATTTAATATCCATCGGCTAGGGTTGGATGCAGTGTTGAGGGCTGGAGAAACTTATCTTGATTACATATGGTTTGTTGTAGCCACAAAGTTCCTGTCAGAGAGCCAAGCGTCGCAGTGACACTAAGGACTCTTCCTCCTCTGGTCTAAGAGATGTTAGATTTGATTATCGGGGCTCTGTGTTGGACTAAGCTCAATTTTTTCCTCAAGGTGTTGGTCTTCAGATCTTGTGATGCTCATCAGGTCTTGCCTATGGCCCCTATCCAGCAGAAAAAAGCAGAACTCTATTGGCATTTGAACTGCTGCTATCCAGATATGAGTCTGGATACCTGGATTAGTAAAGATCATGCTCAGGTCACAGGGAGCTGGTATCTTGCTTTGAAAGAGAGCCTGTGTTCTCTTCATATTGCCTAGAAACAAGTCATAATGAATGCTCCTACCTCACCAACGTCGGGATAGCTGTGGTCTGTAGGGATAAGGTAGAATAGCGATTGCCTCTAACTTTCTCCTGGAAGCCAGAACTGGGTCATTTTCTGGTATCAAAAGGCAGAGAACCGACAGTTAAACCGGATTTAATCACCCATGCCTTGAGGGCCCTTGCCCTAAGGTATATTTGCATGTTTTTTTAAGTACTCGAACCCATGAGTATTGAAGAGGAATTTCGGGGTGGTCAGTAACGCCTGCAGTTTATGATCCTTTATCTCATCCCGCATCCTCAGTGATGGAGGAACGGTTGTGCACCTTGGAGTCACAGCTGCGGCTGAGTCTTGCAGTGCGTGTTGAACAAGGAGAGCTCTGCAGGGACCATATATTTCGAGTGCGCCTTGCTGTCAGCTTTCGCCTTCCCAGCTTCACCGTCGTGTAGCTCCGCAAACCCTCCAAAGCCCAGCCAGCTCTGTCCAGCGCATCTCGCGTCGCCCTTCCGCCGGGATCCCCGCACTGCCACGCTCAAGCTGCCCTTGTTTCCAGTGCCCGCTCCTTGCTGCGTTTTAACCTCTCCTCTCTGCGTTTGTTTTCCTCTGTGTGCCGTTTTATTGCCGTACACAGACCTCGGCAATTCCAAGTTGCGGGCTAAACTTGCCTGCCCCGCCGGCAGCCCCGGGATTCGGGGAGGCCTCGCAGCGAGGAGGCGGGTTGGCAGGAGCTGGGGCGCAGCGCAGCCTTCGGGGTGCTGCCCCCCCCCTCGCGGAGCACCAGCGCCTCGGGGAGCTCCCCCTTTCA
>VZSZ01001999.1:267908-277941 GCA_013398815.1 Ibidorhyncha struthersii | reverse complement strand
TAAGCGGGGAGAACGGTGTAGTAAAGCAAAGTCAAATTTCCCCCTGAATCCTGCAGCTGGGCCTAGTGGGCACTGGTGCTGTGTTGGGGTGGGGAGGAAAAGGGGGGAGGGAAAGGAGTTTTGGGGGCTGCAGTCTCAGAGGCTGGTATGGGAGGAAAGGGAAAAGAGCTCCAGATCTTTCCTCCTCCCCCCGGAGTTACTAGGACTGAGATACGGATCATTAAAAACGAGTAGCGTAATGCAATTAAGCGTTAGACAGTTTCCACTGCAACACTTATCCATTGTTCCTCCTTCTACCTTCTGCCAGAATGATTCTCATCTGGACCAGAGAAGTATAATTGAACAAATAGTTCATTTCCCTGGCCGATTGCATCCGTAGTCTCTCCCCTGAATCTGCCGCTGGCTGGCTGCAAACGCAGCAGCGTCCTCAGACAGAAACGGAGAACCGGGACCCTCTGTTGAGACTCCTGCTGTCACGGACTAGCAGGCAAGAGCAGCTCTGAGTGACTGCTCACCTGAGTTGTTCTGATGGCAGCAGCAGAGCAGGTTTGCTCCCCCACCTTTTGGTCCTCTTAGCTTCCTTGTGAGGGGTGTGAAGAAGAAAAATAACAGGTGGTGAGGCAGGTCCAGCCTCCAACTGGAAGATGCTGTGATGCTGTGTGTGGTTCAGGCAAGTCCTCTCCTTCTGTACTCTGTCTCTTAACTTTCTCTTTACCCTGGAGGATAAAGGATTTCAGGCTATTTTGAGGTGGTGCTGTTCTGGTGGACTTTGCCCGCCTGCCTTTCAGCCCATGCCTGTGGTGGCTGGGTGCCCTGCAGCGTGCGCACACAGGCACAGAGGCAGGAGTGCGCGAGCCTGGCACTCCTGCTCTTTTCCAAGAGCGCTGTGAGCAGCTGGAAGGGTTGCGGCTGCACCTGGGCCCCGTGGCACATGCTTGGCTGGAGGCCGCGTCCTTTCCCCTGGAATCTCCTCTTGGTTCGCAGCTCCGCAGCAGAGCTCAGTGCGTGGGTATGCATACATGCATTCTCTGCACCGCTGCGAGACATGCCCAGCACTGGGAGGCTGCTGCTTTTCCTCTCTTCTGGAGCGTTTTATCACGTCTGCATCATGCAGCTTTCCTCCTTCTGTTCTTTCTCCTTTCCTTTCTTCTATGTCTGTAGACTGCCGCCTGTCCCACTTCACACTCAGCTTTTCCTTCGTCTTTTCCTGCTTAATCCATTCTTTCACCTCAGTTGTGTTTTTTTTTTTTCTCTTAGTAGACCTTGTCCTCTTCAGCCTGCTCTCCTCAACGCTGGAGAAGCAGCCCAGCCCCTCATCGCAGCAGGAGTATTCCTGCCAACTGTTTACAAAAAGTAGCACAATACCCAGGCTGAACGCTGACATAATTACATACCCAGCCAGAGAGTGTAGTAAATAATCCTGCCTTTCAAGCTTTTGCCCAGTGGTGAGTCTTTTTCTGTCTCCCTTGCCCGTGGGCTAAATGTATTATACTTGCTTACATTTACTTATTTTCTGGAAACACACAGTCAGTGCACAGATACATGGTACCAAAGTGGATGTACATCGATGTCTTGCACCATATACACTTAGTGTGCATGTATGTGATGTGCATCTGAACATGCATCATCTGGCTCTGCTCTGGGGTTCAGGCTGTCCTGCTTGGCAAGTGTGAGGGCTGTCGGGGAAGGAATCATTGCGGAGGTGTGGATACCATTCCATCGGGGAAGGAATCATTGCGGAGGTGTGGATACCATTCCATCGGGGAAGGAATCATTGCGGAGGTGTGGATACCATTCCATCGGGGAAGGAATCATTGCGGAGGTGTGGATACCATTCCATCGGGGAAGGAATCATTGCGGAGGTGTGGATACCATTCCATCGGGGAAGGAATCATTGCGGAGGTGTGGATACCATTCCATCGGGGAAGGAATCATTGCGGAGGTGTGGATACCATTCCATCGGGGAAGGAATCATTGCGGAGGTGTGGATACCATTCCATCGGGGAAGGAATCATTGCGGAGGTGTGGATACCATTCCATCGGGGAAGGAATCATTGCGGAGGTGTGGATACCATTCCATCGGGGAAGGAATCATTGCGGAGGTGTGGATACCATTCCATCGGGGAAGGAATCATTGCGGAGGTGTGGATACCATTCCATCGGGGAAGGAATCATTGCGGAGGTGTGGATACCATTCCATCGGGGAAGGAATCATTGCGGAGGTGTGGATACCATTCCATCGGGGAAGGAATCATTGCGGAGGTGTGGATACCATTCCATCGGGGAAGGAATCATTGCGGAGGTGTGGATACCATTCCATCGGGGAAGGAATCATTGCGGAGGTGTGGATACCATTCCATCGGGGAAGGAATCATTGCGGAGGTGTGGATACCATTCCATCGGGGAAGGAAAGATGGCAGTGGGGTGAAGGTCAAGAGCACCATCAAAAAGCGCAGGGCTTGGCTAGCCGTATTTGCATTGCTCAGGGTGTTAGCTAGTTGTCCAAGGGTTTTTGTGTACATACGACAAATCAGACTGTGGATATTGTCAGTGCAGTTGTATTTCCAGTTGTGCTTGTGAGCCTGAGTCTGTCTGCAGTTGCTTTGATTGTGAGTCAGTCTGTCTGCAGTTGCAGTAGCTGTGAATCAGTGTCTGCCTGTAATTATGTGGGTGAATCAGTGTTGGCTTGTTACACTTTGAGTGCAAACGGTTTCCTGTAGCGGTTGTGGGTGTGAATCACTCTACAGTCCCTCTGGATGTGTTTTTGAGTAGAGAGATGCAATACTGGGATTAATTTTGTTTTGATGAGGAAAAACTGTCAATTGGCTTCTCATTTTGAAAAATTAAAGCTGCTGGGAGTTGGGCACTGAGCTTGTTTCTCCATTACCAGCTTTCTACAGAGAACCACTTTAAGTCTTGGTCCCAAGATTTCCATGTTGATCTGAACCTTTAATTTCTCTGCTTTGTGCCTCTGGTTCCAAGTGTCCTGTTCTGCTGGCATCTCTTGCAGAACTGCAGACAACGCATTCGGTAATCATCACGTCTGCCTCGTACCTTACGTGTGTGGCAGATTCATGGGAAGGTTGTTTATGGCTTGTGCAGTGTGCGTTTGTGGGGATGAGCCAATGTGTGCCTCGCAGGTAGGTAAGCACAAACATTTTCATGCTTGAGAGTCGAAGACTGTGTGGTTCCTCTGCCATGTGCCTCTTGCTGTGAGCCGGTGTTGTTTCTCTAAGTAAATGGTAAACAGCAAGTTTGATTCAGGTGGGTGGAGGTACTGCTGCCTGTTTCTTGTTCTCTGATTCCTATAAAACACTGTAGTAGCTTCTGGCCTTCAGCAGCATCTGTACGGCACAAAGCAGCACTAAACTGAGAGGCAAGTGGGAGAAATCCGGGCTGTCTCAGGTGATGGAGACAGAGCACTCCCCTCGGTCCAGGCTAACAAACCAAGCCGTCCCCTGCACTGGCTGGCGCAGGTAGAGCGCGATGCTGGCAGGGCTGGACTGTCTCCAGTATGCGCTGCCTTGGGTGTCTCTCTGCCTGCGTTGCGCAGTGTGTGCGTGCATCCCAGTTAGCTCATTTCAGAACAAAGGGATGCAAAACACCAGTAGGACAGGGGTCTTGTGAAACACCATGGTGTCTTATTCCATCATTTCCAGGCTTCCAGATAAACTGTGTCTGCTCATTGCTGCCCCTGCCCTCAAACAAAAAGACAGTTTTGTTCCAGGGGACCCTCCTGTTTAGCTGAAGTGATTGAGAACTGAAGCAAAACCTCCCCAACAGGGACGCAGGGCAGCATGTGCATCGCCTGCATTTATTGCTGCTGCGCTGAGCGCTTGCTGGCTGCCCGTCTCTGCAGAGAGAGCTTGGAGCTTTACCCAAAGAAGCGCTAGAAGAGGCATAGCAGTGATCGCCCCAAGGCTGGTGTGCCCACAGAGGATCGGGGGCTGTTGTGCAGAGCACATCCCATGCAATTTTGGCAGTTTTGGGATCCTTGAGATTCAGGACCTCTCCTGGTGCCTGGGACCTGTTTTGAAGAGGCTCCAGTGCAATGAGGAAGGGCTTTAAGGAGCTTCTTGTGCTGTGCAAATGCACCTGACTTTGGGGGAAAATGTGCAGGTGTTGTGAGGTCACCTATAGCGCTGTGCTACTGTGCAGGTGGGTGGACGTCCTTGGCACCCACTGGGTCTAGATCACCCTCTTCCCCCTGTGTGGAACTGCTTGTATCTGGGCTTTTGGACTGAGGCTGCCTCTACTTCCCAGTCTGTTTTCCAGCTGACTTCCCAGCATCAGCTCCTCATTGCACACCCCTCCCTGAGATACCTGACTTGGCAAAGATACGGAGCAGCTGCAGGTCCTGAGGGCTGTGAGCTGAGTGGGAGCTGAAAGTGCTCAGCACTCCTTCAGTTGGTGCCACTGGTGTAGGTGCCACCTGTGGGCATGCTGACCTAATGACACTGCAGGTACACGGCGTTTCTGGGTGCGGTGGTAGGGCTAATATGTCCTTTGGGCTGCTTCATGGATGCCGCCTGCGTGATGAGACTATTGCTAAGTGAATCAGATTGTTCCCTTGGCTGTGCATGTTCCAAAGAGGCAGTAATTTGGGAGAGATACTGATGTAACTCTCACAAGTATACCCAGGTGGGTTTATGGGCCTCTTTTGCCTTCGTTCCCTTTCTGATGCTTGCAGTCTCCCCCTCTCTGGGCTGTTCTCCCAGATTTTTTTGCAAGCTTTACCTTTCACTCTCCACCTCCAGAGCTCTATCTGTCTTTCCCTTGTCAGCAGTAAGCCTGTGCTAATCACTCTTTCCTAGGAAGGCATTTCAGAATATTTAATGGTTTCTAGAATAAGGATTTCTGAAAAGATCAGGCTCAGTATGCCAAGCGAAGAGACACCCAATGTTAACATAGTTCCTAAGGTACCTTGCTGATCTGGAAGGGACCAGCACTTTTCTTGCTTTCCCAAACCCACCTCAGTGGGAGCAGGGGCTGGAACGTGTTGCTGTCTTGGGGAGAAGGAAGCTTTTCCAGTTCCTCATTCCAAAACTGCATATCCAACAGGCAGGCTGTATTTCTCCAGGGTGTTGTTACGCTGTGATGCTCTGGAGACCGGACAGACTGCGTGTGTTGGAGAGGATTGGGTATGTTTATGATGCCTTTTGGTATGTGGTTATAAAGACACCTGCCAAAATCCAGAGCGCACAGAATTGTAAACTTCGAGTATTGCTGGATTCCAGCTGCAAAGTGCTAGCAGGGCTCCTTAGAAAAATCTGCATTTGATTCAGCTGTGGAGGTTACCAGCAACTGCAGAATTAGTGATGAATGCATTTGCTAACTGTGTCATTAAGAAATGAGCAATGGACAGATGGAGGAAGGAAGTGCAGAGCCGCTTTAAACACGTACTGTCCCTATAGGCTCGATTTTGCATAGGCACAGATGAGAACCAGAAGCTATAGGGTGATGTTCTTTAACTTATGTGAAAGAGTGGTCAATCTAAGGAGTTGTACCACTCTCTTCTGAGCTTAGAAATCTTTGCATTCTGCTCTTTTTTCTCCATGGATACAATGCAGTTTCCTTTCAGTGAGACCTAGTACGAGATTTTGGGGTTTTTTTTTCTTCTTTGAGGCTGTTACCATCCAATTAACATTCCTAAATCCTCACTTGGTCACATGCAGTTAAGTGCATGTTGCCTGCATCCTCCCTCCCCTTCCCAGAGGACCAGGCATCCCTGCAGGTACTCAGATCAAGACGTTGACTGTTTCAGAGCCTTCCTGGGTGGGAAGTGACAGCTGAATAACATTTTGGTTAAGTGTCTTCTGGAGAGACAGCACCAGTTCAGTCTGGAGGAGCCCCGGTTTTACTTTTCCTGAGGCACACTCGTGGGTGTTTCCATTCCTTGCCTTTGCTCGAGATGGTGCTGCGCACCGAGGGACCCCTTCCCGCCTGCTCTGCCGCGAGCAGTAGCTGCTATGGGGCAGGCAGTCCTCCCCACGAGCGACTCTCTTGTGCTGAAATCTGAGGAGCTCAGTCACTGCGTTGTTGAAACCAGGACTGGTTTTACAAACCTGCCAGGCCAGAAACCTTGTTATTAGAGAGCCTGCGTGGCTGTTGGGCTTATAAAGCACTTGCACCAGCTGAGATTTTTCCTGTCCCTGCGGTTGGTGCTGGGGCTGGACTGTCACATGTCCCAGGAAAGCGGAGAGGTGATGCTAGAAGCTCTTTTGGAAGACTCCTTAAGCTGTGTGAAGGGTGAAACCTCCTCCTCTGCGAAAGCCTCCTTGCATCTTCCAGAGACGTGTTTCCTGCCTGACGATAATGCTGGAAGGAGGCTGATCCTTCTGCTGCTCCCCCGGCACTGCCTGGCCAGCCCTGGCTCAATTTCTCAAGGCTACCAGGATTCATCACCAACAGTTAAAGCCCCTGTGTTAATTGGGAATGTCAACCACAATCCTCAGGATCGTGACAGCTCCTCAATCCATCTCTTAAGTGTAAAGGAGCCAAAGAACAAGGAAAATGCAGTGCAGCCTCTTCTATCCAGCTCCCCAGGAAAAACACGATGCAAGAACCAAAGGAAAGAGGTAGATAACAGTGCCAAGCGATTTTCCATGCCATGTTGTCCTTCCTGAGTCTGTAAGTGCAAACAAAGCAAACCAGCCATCCACGTACTCTCACACCCCATTTTTGTGGCATTCTCTGCACCAGAAAACTGAGCCGTGGCTGGCAAAGTAACCACTCGGGCAAGTATTATTGAAAACAGATTTTTCTCCCAGTGCAGGCATATAGAGCTGGTTCCGATGCTTAAAATGGGACTTAAGCATGTATTTAACTTTATTCAAGCAGCCTTGTTATCCTTGGCTAGCACCTTCCTCAACAGAACTATCCGAAGTAGAAAATTAGCCCTTCATCTGCACATAAAATTGAAGATAAACTGCATCAGCAAGGTTTGGTGGAAATGCAGTTGTTTTGATCTCTTTGGCACAGACAGGCATGTCTTGTGCACACCTACATGGAAGGCGTAAGTGGCTTCTGGCTTTTGTTGCAGTTCCTGACCCTCCCTCTTTCTCAATTCCGGTGCTGCCTGATTTTCTGGTCCTCTTTTCTTTAGCTGCTCCTTTGGTGTGTGATGTCCCCAACCCATGGTCTCACCAAATCTAACAAAGATGGTCAAAAGTGTTCTAGACGAGAAAGAGCAGTTCCTGCAGAGCCAGGAGGCACCCGCTGTAAAACCGAAGGGTCCGAGTTTGTGTGGATATCCTGGGTCAAAAACTGCTAGCAGTGCAAATTCTGCCCAAACAAACCATTTACTGAAATCAGCAGTTGAATGGGAAAGTGTTGATTTCAATGAAATGAGGTGGTGTGAGGAGGGGAGAGGGAAGCCAGAAATGTGGGGTTTGTTTTGTTTTTTTTTTGCTTTTGGCTAATGTTTGAAATTGCCTTAGAAAAAAGTAATCAATTAAATCCTATTGTATAATATGCAAGTTTAAGTGAAATGAAAGGGAAAAGTTGAAAGGAAATCTGTTGAGGAGCTGCTAATTGAAGGAGTTTTGAATTTGCCTTGTAAGAAACATCAACATTTTAGCTGTCCTTGTTGTGATTTGGAACGAGTCTCCCCTAACTGTTGGAATTTCCCACAGAGCAGATGTTCAGCCTCTTAATTTGTGCTTCATCAGCAAATGCTTGAATTTCCAAGACTGTGTGTCCCTTCTGAGCTGGAGGGTGGCAGGAGCCAGAGGAGCCATCCTGAATCGGGGCTTTTCTCGCCAGCGGTGTAGGTGTGCCCATGCCAGGAGGCTCCTGCAGCCTCCGTTAAGCGTGTGCTCCGTTGGTGTGAAGCCTGCGCTTCCCTCAGTAGCATCCTCATTAAATAAGGCCCCAGAACACGGGCAAGTGCTCACATGCACAAAATCAGTCTATGCGCTGTTATTTGCAAGGACTTTGAGTAGTGGGGAGGAGGATAAAGGTAACAGGTCTGACGTGTGCTCTACGCGAGGCAATGCTAGGACCCAGCGCTGTTTTTTTCCCCTGTGCCTGCCATTAGTGAGTATCTTGCCAGAACAAAAGCTCAGGTGGGTGGATGAGGACTCCTCGTGTCTGGCTCTTACCTTCTGCCTGCGTGGTAGCTCATGTCCTCCTAGGGCTGTACTGAGCTAAAAAGAAAGGATCGGGCATGGCATCCAGGAACACTGTAGGGCCACAGTGTTGTGGGGTGACCGGGGGTAGCTAAAAGCAGAGTTGCGGTGTAACACGCGACCCAGCCTGGCCTTGTGCCCCTTCTCCTCTTCCAGTCATCTGTGGCAGGGGGAGCCGCCTACACATCGCTGCACGTACATGATATACGTGATCTCCAGGTGTTTCCATCCTTCTCTGCTGAGCTCCCTGTTCTTTCTGCGTGGGATTTCTGCTGGGGGTTCCCGTCTCCTGTGTCCGTGTGCAGAAACCCCTGCTCCTTGGTAGCACTTGCATAGCTCACCTGCCCCCGTTGTCCTGGGGCACCCTCCGTTAGCTGACAAATGCCGTTCAGGTGGTGGGGTTTGGCTTTCAACCCAGCATCTCCTTCAGTGCTGGAAGGAGCTGCCTGAGTCTCTGCAATGTTGGTGCCTATTAAGTGAGGAAATCCGGTGGTCCCATTTGGCACTCAGCAACATCTTGTCCTGGTTTCTGCAGGCTGCGATTGAAGTAAGCCTTCATTTATGGCTTTGAGGGCTCACAGTGGCCGGTTGTGCCAGGCTGCCACGGTGCTGAGCCTCTGCTGGGCTGAATCCCGTGTGTGCCAGACATGAGGTGTCGTGTTGGGGAGACGTCACGACAAGCTGTATTTATACAGGCTGTTGCTTGGCAGTGCTGTTCCAAGGTGCATCAACATAATGAGATACATAAAAGGGGAAGGCAGTTAAATGTGCAATAACATCACAATAAAAGTAAAACTGAGCATTAATGAAAAATCTGAGCACACTAAGTGCAGTACAGTTGAACACTCCCACTACCTTGGGCCTCAGTGCTCAAACTTAATAATAATTTCTGGCAGTGTCATTACCAGAATTAAATGAGGGCCTAACTGGCCAGAAAAAGATGTTCGGAAAAAATGGGTCTTGAGACTTTGCAAGTGGTTCTGCTGTGTGGGTGTCCCCAAGGCAGCACAGGGGGAGCTGGGAGGTGCTGCGAGGGGAGGGCGGTGACTGAGAGTACGGGGTGAGGAGGAAGCGATGGGTGGAAGAACCAGCGTGGTCACTTTGGAGGTGGAGCTATGCACTTGTTGAAAGGTGCTGAAGTACCTGGGGAGCTGCTGTGAACGTGGGGTTTGTATGTGTTTGTACGCGCTTGGCTCTGCCCCCATGCTGCGACATCTCCAGAGCCAGAAGCGCTGCAGGGGATGCTGCTGCCTTTGGTCCCTCGGGGGGTGTCTCTGGGACTTCAAATACAGGACCCCAGAAACACTGACTGCTGGCTAATATGGATGAACAACTGGGATAAACTGAACGAAGCAGATTGCTGTCCTCCTAGTAAATAAAATCTCTCTTCTGTTCTCTCCTTCCCCTCTGTGCCCACCCTGGCAGGTGTTGGAGGCTTGCTTGCCGGTCGCCACGTGCTGACGCCATGGCGCTGAGGCTCCCGGGAACAGGGTCGCTCTCTCTCCTTAGCCTTGGAGTCCTAGTCCTGGTTTTGGCTCTCCCTGCTGATGCTGGGTAAGGTGGTGGGCGCTGAGGCTGTTGGCCAAGGCTGCAGTCCTCTTGCTGTGCTTAAATATCCTGGGGCCAGTACCTGTGTGAGGTAGTCCAGGGCAAAGCACTAAAAAGTCTCTGCTGTGTTTGACTGTCCCCTTGTCCCTGTCCCCATGCCTTTTACCCAGGGACTGTTCCATCCCTTGTGGCTGAGTTGACTGATTACATTAGCATTATTTGAGGTGCTCTCACTAAGGACAGTTGTCAGCGTTTTTTTGCAACAAAACCAATTTTCAGATTTGGCCTCTGCACAATTCACTCTGGGCAAGGACTTGGCTTGGGTGAGTTTTAACCTGGAAGAGAGGTTCCCCCTG
>VZSZ01001999.1:243124-267902 GCA_013398815.1 Ibidorhyncha struthersii | reverse complement strand
CCCTTTAATTTTTTTAATACTCTTTTAAAGAAAAGAAAATGAAACTGCTCCTGCTGTTTGGCCGTTTATGGTATAATGACCCACGGGTTTATGGTATAATGACGCCCTGATCTGCTGCAGCCTGGGGGGCTCTGGCCAGCCCTGGCTGGGCACGCTGCTCGCCCTCCGCCTGCGTTGGTGTCCCTGGGCGTGCAGGCTCCGGCTGTCCCAGCACAGACAGTGCTGCCACCAGCCTCCCCTCCCCAGCCTCTGGGAGCTTCTTGGGAGAAGACGAAAGCCTGTTAGTCCGTGACAGGCTCTGCAGCCCTCCTCTGCATCCCGCCGGAGCCTCTGCTGAGGCTTGGTGAGCTCGGGGAGCCTTTCGAGGAAGGGAGGCAGAGACCCCCCCGGCACAGCCTGCCCGCCACGGGGAGGGAGGAGCTCTGCGCAGAGGGAGAGAAATGCAAATAATACATGACTTCTATAAAAAATTTAGAAAAGCCTTTAGAGTGCCAGGTACGGACACTGAAATGCTGTCTGCTGAGTTACGAGTCCAGCAGCGATCGAGGATTTTCATGCATGAAAAAACGTCAGTGCTGCCGCTCCTGCTTCACCCACACACCCCTCTGCCTGCAGCCCTTTGCCCACCTGCCCGCTCCTGCCCCGTCCTGCCCACGCCGCTTCACTGGCTTGGATCTCACTTCACGGGAGCAAATGCATCCCGAGCACGCCTCGGCACACAGGCGCTGCCCCTCGTGTTGATGTACGGCTGCCTGCCCCTGCCTGCCTGCACTGGCACAGGCAGCCCCAGGCACTCGCCTCTTGCCGTCCCCTCCAACCCGCTGGGGTCCTCATCCCCGTGCGAGGGGGTGTCAGCAGCCCCTCTGCCTGCAGCCCTGCCTCTGCCTTCCCCACTGCTGCCCTTTGGCTTCCCATCGCGTATTTACTGCTGCCGCTGCTCCCTCACCGCCTGCCATGCGCGTATCGCTCTGGTCCGCGGGAGGATTTGTTTCCTAAATTGCGTACGAGGGGACCCTTGTTCGGAGGTTAGCGTGCTGACGAGGCAGCCAGCTCTCCAGAGAGCATGTGCACGGGGAGGGGTGGCGAGGTAATGACTTTTCCTCAAGCCTATCCTAATTAAATTTGCTGTACACCTCTGTCTTCTCTGCCTAAAGGCTTTTAATTATTTTAGAACCATGATCCCCATACCTCTTTGCAGTTCCTTTGAGCTCTTCACTGGGGCTTTGAGAGAGAAAAATGAGGCTTGTTTTTATGCCTTGTTAAAGGGTAGCTTTAGCTTTATGTCAAGGTTAGGTGAGCCAGCCGCCAGCCCAGACCTCGGCCGGACTGGGGAATTAGCCCAAATCAGGTGCCAGGCAGAGGTGCTGCCAGCTCTCCCCTGCCTGCACCTTTCCCTCGCCCTGCCTGCACCGCTCTTTCCCTGGCACCTCCCGAGTGAATCCCATGCTGCTCCCATTGAAGTCGAAACCTCAAATGTCAGGCTAAGTAAAACGGCTTTGAAATTTGTAAACTCATTTTTCCCACCACCGCTGAGCCTCTGCCAGGAGTTCCTTCACAAAAATCCGTCTTCTCACTCTTTATATTACGGGTAATTTTTAAAGATAGCTTATAAAACATTAATGAATGAGCTTTCATGAGCATGCCAGCTATTCATAAGTTATAGATGGTTATATACCCATCAGCAGACACTGGTACAGATTGCTTTTAACCATGACATCTATTGAAAGCTGGTACAATTGAAACCTCACTAATTACAGTAGGCATTTGTTAAATTCCTCAAAATTCTTCTTACCTGCAGGGAGTTCAGCTATTTCAAATATTTCAAGTCCAGATGAAAAGCCAAACCCAGTGTTTTGATTCGAATGCAGTCTTGAAGGCTGCGATGCAGTTCGTAATATCAGCGGTGTTTTGATGTTTCAGATCTGACAGGTTGCGTTAGGGCTGGGATGGGTGTTTTCCCAACCATGCCTCGCGCACCCCATAGCCTATGGGAACTGCAGTTTAAGCTCTTTGTTACCCTTGTTGGGTTCTTGTAGGCTGAGCTTTCGGGCTTGACCACTTCTCCCATGACAGAAGGTAGTGGTTTGCTAAAAAACAGAGGCCAAGTGGCCGTGTGAGAGGTGGGATCCCATCCCCAGAGCAGCAAATCTCAAGCACTTGAAATGCAATTTCCCAGAGTGTTTGGTCATTGATGTCGATGTAAATTAATGTCAAAATTACCCAAAATGGAATATTTCAATTAGCTGCAGCACACTGAATAGTATTGATTCAGCCTGGCTCTAAAAATATCTATCCCCTGCTCTCAATTTTTTCTCTTTTACTAGAAAATGCTTTTTGCTCTTCTTTTATCTTGCAGAAGCTGAGTTTCCTGTTGGGATAACATTTTGATAAAAAACTCGAAGCCAGCTCTGCTACTTGTCACCCTACTGACCCTTGACAGAGTAATTACAAATGGACCAGTAGTGCCAGGGGTAACTAGTCTAACCAGATGGGATGCAGCAGGATTAAGTTTTGAACTCCTTAAATTATATTTCTCTTTCTGGTTTTTTTTTTGGTTTTGGGTTCCCCCCCCCAATTACTTCCTGATGCATGCTTAAACCAGTGGCTGCACACAGCAACTGGAGCAAGAGAAAATGAGGCTGGGGGGAAGGAAACGGGCAGAAGTCTTGGAAAGCAACAATTTAGGGGCTTCTGTTCCCCCAGCTGTGGGGAGTGGGACCCTGCTTCAGGGGGTCATAGGTGCCCTCCCTGGTAATTGCACCCATGTCTTGCACCAACAGTGTCTCTCTAGTTTGCTGCATTCGCGGTCTTCATCTGGGCAGTGCTCCCCAGTCACTTATGTCCCCAGTTAGTGGCACGGGGCTGATTCTCCAGTCGGGGCTGCCCCGCTCCCTGGTGCCACCGCGGAGCCCCCTTTGCTCCAGCAGCCTTTTCTCCCCCTGCCTGGCGGGGCTTCCTCCGCCATCCTGCTGCCTGCCTGTGCCTCCTAGTTGTTTTTTGGCCTCGTTGCCATCTCTTTTATTTCCTCTTCCATCATCCTTGCAATCTCTGCATCTCTATAGATTTTTCTTTTGGTTTTCTGTTACTTAATCTTCTGCCTTTCCATTTGTTTTGGTCCTAACAGCTGTTTGTGCTGGGGAAGGCTGTGCTTGGAGCCACAGCACCAGTGCTCTGTGTTGTCTGAAATCTCTTTTAGAGATAGCCAGTTTCAGAAGGATTCACAGGCTCCTTTTCTGTTGATTGAAAGGGAGACGCAAAATGCAAATGTATTATTTGAGCCCCTTGGGCTTGCAAAACTGCATTGAAGATTTTGTTTGGTGAGACGAGCTTTGTTTGAGAAATTTACTACATATTTTATTCCACCTGGGGCAGAAAATGACCCGAGGAAATCATCTTATTTGGGGGCTTCCAGGTTTCTTGCGTTAAGTAGAGATAGGAAAGTGAAAACTCATTTGGTTTTATAAACAGGGGAAGTTCAACAAACCGCAGAAATGGTTCATGAAGGGTTTTAATGATGGACTCAGGCTTCAAGCCTGCTTTACTGAATTCCTACTTTTCTGCCTCCCTTCCGTCTTCCCAGGAGCAGAGACCTTGGAAATGGCTCTATATGGTAAATAACTGACACCACTTCTTCCATGCTGCCTATAAGAAGATACTGGCACTTGAGTAACTGAGGTTCCCACAGCCTCTGTTTGTTATTTAATTCCCTTTGTTAGGAGCAAGTGAGGGATGCTGGGGCAGGGGAAGGGTCTATGACAAAACAGGGCTCCTAAATAGCTACCCACACTGCTACTGGCCCTGAGCACGCAAAGGTGGGGAGGGGGCAGCGGGGGCTTCCACGGTGTGGGCTGCGGTGGCAGAGGCCAGAGGGGAGCTGATTCGAGGTGCCCTGGGGGGAGTCCTGCAAGCACACCACCTTACCAGCAGGTGCACCCCATCCTGCAGTTCAGGGCTCACTGCAGCACGTGAGCCAGCGTCCCTTCGTTTCCAGTAACTGTTCAGAGTACGTAAAGAGTAGGTTTGCCTTCTGATGATGTTTTTTCCTCTTTTTTTCCCCTGTGTGCCAGGCTTTCTCAGAAGCATGTTTCAGACGTCGTCGATGACAGCAAAGATAACATCACCATTTTTACCCGCATCCTGGACAGGCTGTTGGATGGATACGACAACCGCCTGAGACCTGGACTTGGAGGTCGGTTGGGTGGAGAGATAATGTTTTCCACAGCTGTGTAGCTTTAGAAATGAGAGGCTGCACAGATGACTTTTTAATAAGTCTGGAGCTGTTGGGAGGAGAGGCTGGTTCGGTGCCAGAGTCAGTCTGTTGCTGGTTTCCCCATTTTGAGTCTGTGCTATCTCGTTCAATATTTTGTGAGATGAGGGGTGCAAGTCTGACTCCTGTGGTCTTCTATGACATTACATTAATAGGCCTGTAGGTGGAGCAAATATGATTAAACTTATTTCTGCTACTTTTATAGGCATTACCGTTTCAGAAACGATGATACTACCAGTTTGCAGGACCTTCAACTCGTGCTGGTGTTGCTTTTTAGTCAGTGGGCTTTGCTACGGAGCCTCTACCGCAACATCTCAGTTATTTCCTATGTATCTGTCACCTGGCAAACTCCTCTGTGTGCCGGTCTGGGGCCCGGGCAGTCAGCCGGGCTCTGCTGGCTCCTGAGCTCTTTTTACCATTGCTGCCACTATAGCTACTGCCGCCGAGTTTCTCTCCAAGCACCTACAGATGTTTAAGGTGCTTTAGAAAGCAAACCCATGGTAGTTACCTTCCCTCCCAATGCTTATGGCATACATTTAGTGGGATGTAAGGCGGGAGATGTGTGGGGAAGACAGACATGAGCTTTCTTGGTGAGACGAGGGAGATGTGGGCCTGCGTGGTTTCTTGGTGCGTTGTTGCGTTGCTGTGGCAGAGAAGATGACCCCTCTCAAGTACTGGTGACCGTGTGCCACTGGGGCCGCTGAGGTGATGTCCCTGCGCTGCTCTGAGCTCAGCTGCAAAGGTGTGCTGCTGGAGCACGATTCCCACCCAAAGCTGGAGTCACCGTGTGCTTCCCCGTTCCCTGAAGGTCCCGCTGCCAAGGGAGGTAGGGAATGAGTTTTCCTGAGCTCTTGCATGCTGATGGGGGCTCTGGTGACATAATGTGAGCCTGGAATTGTGCGGTCCGTTCCTCAGAGCAGCCTCGTTGCCTCTTCCACCTCTGTGCCATGGCCCTCTGCCCTGCACCTGTCCAGGAGTACTTTGATCCCAAGCAGAGACCATGCAAAAATCTGGGGAAGAAGGGTTTCTCCAGTGAGCATCCTCACCTCTGGTGAGCTGCTGTGCTGCAGCGCCCAGACAGGAAAGGGTTACTGTGTCTGCATAAGCCATCCATCAGCTTTATTGCTTTTGTTGCTTGTTTCTTTCCCCCAGAATTAACTACGGTCCCACTAATAGCTTTGCTTCCTCAAGTCTCCCCGATGGCTGTATTGATTTAACTGAAACAAGTTCTGAAAGGGGACTAAGGGGGCATTTACGTTCACCGTAGGCTTGGTTGCAGACAACCCCGTGCAAAGTATTAACAAGAGGACTCCCAGGAGCCCATTGCTGGGGAAGTTAAAACCTTTCTTGGAACATCTCTGCTCTGTTGCTTTAGATCCTTTAATAACGTGCTTAACATAATAAATTGCCTTTGCCTGAACCAGACATTGCATGTTTAAAGACGCCTTTCACCTCTGATTTCCCCTTATGGAGCACTCTCATGAACCCAGATAGGAGGCTTTGACAAGGGCTACAGGTTTTGGGGGCTCCTGGTTGGCAATGGGTTGTCCTCAGTGTGTGTGTGTGTGTGTGTGTGTGTATGGGGCAGCCTGGTGAGCCACTTTTAGCTGGACCTGTTTTCCTCTAGTCTGGGCTTTTATTCCTTGGAGGTCTGTCAGGGCTGCTATCAGGAAGAGCATTAGTGGGAAAGACCTTTCCCACTGCTGCTGGTGGCCAGAGAAGCAGAAATGGTCCAGCTGCAGCCATAGGGGTTAATCAAATCGCCTGGGGTGGTAGTCGGCAAGAGATGGGCTCCTGCTGTCCAAGGTTATGTGAGATCTGTGGAAGGGATTGCTTTGCTTCAAATTAGCAGCTGTGCTGCTGGGTGATTTGGCGCCTTACAAGGTACGTTGGTTTTCCTGTGAGACAGCACTGGGCAGTCCCTGTAGACCCAGCACTGGCCCTCCCCATTTCCCTCAGGAATATCTTCCACTTGCTTTTCTGAAAAGGTTGTGTGAGAGCATCCATTAGCACCGTGTGGTCTTGCTTTAGTGTCTGTGGAAAGAGCAGATGTGGTGGTATTGCGCCCAGGCACAGGCTAATGGAAAGATGGACTAGCCTGAATTGTGGGTAACTGGGAAGCGGGACACGCAGGCCCCCTTCTTGGCCTTGGTTTCCCTGCTCCGTATGAGACGCATCCCCCTGGCAGCGCTGGGCTGGGATACGAAGGGCTGAGCAGAGCGCAGGGCCGCAGCACCTCTGGGGGGATGTGCGGGGCTGCATGTGCCCACATGCCTGTCCCCCGCGTTCCGCCGAGCCGTTTCCTTGTGTGCCGGGAACCGAGCAATGTTTGTTTAGGCTTTGGGAAAAGAGACTGTGTAAGCAACAGAGTGTTGATGTGGCGACTTCTCCCCTCAAAGATAGCCTCTTTGTATTTATTTTCTTATCCCCTCTGTTTTCACCATCTGCTGCCACCCACTCTAATAGCTCCGATGCCAGAGCTCCTCTTCCTACCAGGATGCCGCAGGCACAAACTGAAGCAATTCAGTGCTGAGTCTGCTCAGGAGTGCCCGGCGGTGCAGAGCCAGGCTCCAGGCGAGGGTGGTCCTGTGCCTTGCTGCTGCTCCTGCTCCCGGGAGGTGGCTCAGGACATCATCTCCAGCGAGGGGTCCTTGCAGTCTTGACGGCAAGTAGAGGTTTGTGAGCATACTCCAGGCTAGAAGAGGAAAGGTGTGGGGGGAAGGTGGCCGTCAGACCCCTCCTTCTGCAGGAACGCCCCGTAGCACCAGGGACATGACCATTGGTGTCACAGAGAAGTCTTCTGTGGCTGGTAGGAGGTTACTGCGTCTCTCTGCCAGGTGAGCTGGGCTGGCTTGCTCTTAGGGACAGCCGAGTCTTTTGTTTGACCACTGAAATACAGTCTGGACTTGGGGAAGGGGTGGCTGCAGAAATAGATCATATTATAGGGCTCAGAGCAGGGGAGGAGAAGAAGGATCTGTCATCAGATAACCTGCGATTCCCCTGGGAAAACACAGGGCAGATTGGTTATTAAGTCAGAAGAGGAACAGAAATGGACCCCGAGGGGATGGAGACATCTGTTGTGACAGCCAGCGTTGGAGGGTAAGAAAACCTCCCGCTGAGAGAGTTTCTATGGCCGGTGCTGACCTCCGCGCCTGGTCTGGAGCTGCGCAATCACACAGATCCTCTGCCCAGCCCACGGGGGCTGCAGTGAGGGGCATCTGTTTGTAGCTCTCAAATTCTCTTTGCTGGGGCTCCCTACGGAGCTGGGAGTCTCTGTGTTGGGTGGTCGGGGGAAACCTGCACTCCAGAAAACTGTTGGCCTTTTCCAGGGGATGCCAAGGAGGAAAAGATTTTGCCCCAAGGAAGAGAAGGCGAGACTAGGCTGTTCAGCTTTCTAAAAGATGGGCTGTAAACTTTCTAAGATAAACCAGTTTCTCCAGTTGCAATTAAAAAGTAATTTGTACCATGTTAAGCAGCTAGGCTAGGATCTATCGATGTTCTCCCTCTTGGATGCAGCATCGCTTACAAGGTAGCTCGTGGTATTTCTTTGAAGCTTCTGCCACGTGTCCCTGGAGTCCCTAAACGGCTGACTCGGCCCCGCTGAGGGAGCGGTGGCTGGTGACCATCCCGCCGTCTGTGCCTGCACAATGCACTTCTGGACAGTTGAGGGTTAGGAGGAGCCTACTGAAGTTTTCAGAGCATGGGGTTTACTGGGACCAGCAAACACAGGCAACTGGATTAAAGCAATGCAATTCCCCAGGCAGAACAAGGCACTTGGCCCCTTTTTGTTTCTTCTTCCGTGGGGACAGGGCATGGCACACATTCCTTGTCCTCAGGGTTGGGCAGCAAGTGTGTCCCATCCCAGGCAGAGGGGAAGCCCCAGTTTGTACCTTCACAACTGGGTATATCTGGAGAGTCAAAGCAACCCAGGCTCGTGGCTGCCTCCTTTTCCTCATCTCCACCGGGTTGCTCTTCGTGGCTTGGTGCCTGCATCTCCCTGCCCACGCTGGGCTCAGCGCAGACGCCCCTGGGCTCGAGCAGGTTTTGGTGCGGTCAGGCTCTGGTGCTCGCAATAGGACTCAAATCAGGGATGCCCGACACGGGCCTGCGGTGCCTTTTATCTGGCCTTACTGTGTCAGCTCTGCCCTGCTAATGGTTTTGATCTGTAGCCACCTGTTAATATTTATCCTGCTGATGTATTCCCTTTATTCTTTTCTAAGTGAAGCGCACCTTGCTTGGATTTTTTCCTGTCTCTTCTTTCTGCGGTGCAGTGTTTCTTTCTGCTTTTTTAATGAAGGTGCAGTTTGGCAGGATGGCTTCTGAGCAAGCGAGAAACACCTATATCCCTGTCTTGCCACCTGCCTTTCGCTGATTCGAGTGCTGATGGCCAGGAGGTTTTGGACTTAGGTTCAGAATGGCTCCCTTTAAGTTCATTAGCATCTCATTCCTGTGAGATGCTTAGTGTGTTACACCTCAGTGCATCTGTCATTTTGTCCTGACCTCCTGCAGGTAAGGGCTTGTCTGTTATTATGTGAGCATTAAGGCAGAGGGGCTGAAATAGTCAGAATAATTAAATTATAGAACTGCCTTCTCTCAAAAGTACAGTGCTTCTCAAGCTGAAACAGTGAGGGCTTATCTGCCTGACAAGATCCAAGACCAAATCTGTTTGCAGTGCGAGTAACCTATAATAGCAGTAGGAAGTGTTAAATTGTCTAGATTGAAGTTTAGAGAACTTTCATTTCCTAAAATCTAGATGAAGTGTTGCAATTGTCCTTTTCTCCTGCGGATAGGTTGCAGAGCCCCGGGGAAGGGACCCTCGCAAGCTCTTTGGGTGCACGTAAAGTCGCAGCGTGCAGCAGCTCGGCTGCAGGCAGAGGCTGGAGGCGGGTCGGTTCTCGGTTCCTTGGCAGAAGCCTTGGGCGCTGCCTGCTGCTGTGGGGACACCTGAGCTGTGGTGGCAGAGTCCTGCTGCAGTGTGTCCATCGCAGCAGAGGTCCCCCGGTGTCCATGGAGGCCAGACTCGGTCTGGCCTTGAGCTCTTCTGCAGTTTTTTTCACCTGTGCTTGATGAAGCTGCCTGCAGTTTGTCATAAACATTATCTAGATGTACTGTTTGCGCAAGAGAAACGTTAGATGACAAACCCATTGGTCCTCTGTGGTTTGTTATGATTTCCAGAGTTCCAGGACTGTGTTTAATCTTTTTTTTCTGTCTTAACGTTCCACCTCTCCCAACTTCTCATCTCTTCTCTCTGATCTGGCTTCATGCCTTGTATTGATTACTCCAGGGAGGAATTTGATCCTTTCTTAGAAAAAAAATCCATGTCTTATTTCAGATTTTTTGTCTTTGTCTGAGGTTCCTTGATGAGTTTTAATTTGAAGCTGAGGCATTGCCTGAATAGCGTTTTCTTCTATTTACCTTTCTGGGCATCGGGGACCCTGCTCTGTCTCGTCGAACTTCTGAAGTTAAGATCTATGAACAAATTAAAAAAAAAAAAAAAAAAAAAGAGGTTGTCTTCCCCCTGGGTGCAGCTCTCCAAAGGCAGCTTTGCCATGGATTTGCACAGCCCTGATGCTCTCCTCTCTCATGCAGAAATCCCAGTTGTGCTGCTGTTTAAACCCGCGGCGTACAGGGAGAGGGAGCTCTGTGTGAAAAGGCACGCACACATCAGAAGGCAAGTGAGCAGTACAGGCTTGACAGCTATGCCTAAGGGTGAAAGTCTTCTCTTAAATAAGTTATGAATTTGCTTAGGGCAACAAGCCTGTATCAAAGCTTCAGGGATATCACAAACACTCTGGAGGGGTCAGAAACCCATTGTGAAAAGAGATTCGTAGCTTTTGGTGTGGGGCGGCACCTGGGCTTTGGGTCATCACCGTGTCCTTTGGGGGCATCTCGCAGCTGCCTGTGCCCCTGGAGTGCCGGAGGGGGGAGTGGACCACCACGGTGGGGCCCTGCCCAGCCACCCTCTCCATGGGGCAGTCGTGTGGCCAAATTCTGTCACCAGCGCCGAGGCTGTCCTTGGGCTGCGCGCTTCTGGGCTCTCCGGAGGGGCTGCAACCAAGCCCCCAGGCTGCCAGGGTTGTGGAGGGGAAGGTGTTCCTCAGGCTTTGGATGCCTTTTTTTAGATGGCGCCTTCATTTGTTGTGTGTGGTTCCAGTGAGGACTCTGCCCCAAGCTGCTTAACCCCTTATGTATCCTCGTGTGTAGGCAAGAAGTAAGATTTTTCCCAAAGGGTGAGAAATTTTTACCCCAGTAATTTGTCTTGAGCAGAGCCTCAGTGCTACATCAGACTCCCGGAGCGAAGCAGTGCGAACGTTAGATCCCTGCCCGAGGGGAAGCTGGTGGGTGCACGTTGCAGACGGGATGACGCTATTTCTTTAATGACTTTGGAAGGCGGGAGCTGATGTTTGAGCATGTTGAACATGTGTTAGATGGCTTTAAGAACGTCAGTTGATGATGGTATAGATGGCTATAAACTGCTTGCGAGGATGTCTTTATTGATCTGTTGGACTATGGCAGCTATTCATTTATTAGAATTTCCATTCGTCTGGTCCCATGTAAAGGATTTATAATGCGTCTTTGATATGGATTGTGAAATGAGGGTTTTTTTTTTATTATTGTTATTAGGTATTATAGAGTTTGAAAACAACTTTAATTGGTTTATTCTGGGAAGCTGGTGGTGAAACAACTGGTCAAATATTGAGGAAACAGCAGTTATTTTATTTGTTGAGCTAGAGGATAAAATGTTTGCAGCAGTTGGTGTACCTATACAGAGGCACTCATTATGTCTGATGAGGCAAAGTCATTGATGGTGTTGGTGGTGAATTTCAGCCTGATTCCACCTGGAAGAAGTAATCAAATCACATCTACCTGGGCCCCCTGCGGTGGGGGGTTTGACGCTGCTGATTCAGACCTGTTAGCTTGTTAATGCTGTTTCATTTATGTAGAGGTTATTGGTTGATTAAATAAAAACATTAATATAAAAATAAAAGTGTTCATGAGGCTCTGGAAGATGCACAGGGCTTTGGGGAGGGAGTTGCTTCAAGACTATGAGGCTAAACTGTGCAGGGTCCCGTAACCAAATACTGCTAAAAGTCAGAGTGAAATTCTCCCCCTGTTGCAGTAAATGGCAAAACTCTCACTGGGTCTGGTGAGGCAGGAATTTCGTGTAATGATTTCCTTGTCTATGTGTACTAACCTGTAGCTTATTTTAAAAATCTGCTTCTGAAGGACATACAGCTAATATTTATTCAAAAAAACCCACCTCATTGTGGAGTACTGGCAGTTGTAAGCATAAAGTATAGCCTAGAGAAAGTTTTTCATCTGCAATTTGCATTGTGAGAAAAGGACACCCTGTTCACTTTACCTTCTGGAAGAACATAATTCAAACCAAAGTGAGAACAACAGGCGTGGGAAAAGCATACGATTCTGCTGGAAAATCCTACTGATGGCCAAGTTCAGACTGAATCAGTAGATGGAATGATTCATAACTGGAGCAAAATAAATTGTGTCTGAAAATTCAAGGTACTATTTCAACCTTGCAGAAGTCCTTTAAGATCCCTCTTTTTTGGAAGGATCAGTGCTGATACAAGAAACTTTGTCAAGGAAAGGATCTGATGACCATAAAAAAAAAAACTCAAAACACAGCAATTTGCAAATGGGAAGATGGCAGAGGCTCTGCACGAAGCTTACTGCACCCATCTGAATTCTTGTCGAGGAAGTTGGTTGTATCCATACATGCCAGATCCGATTTTTGCAGCCCTGCATTCCATGTCTTCTGGAGAGCTGTGAATGTCACTTTAGCCAGTTAGGGCCACTGTCCTGCAAAAAGTGAAGGTGCAAACTCTTCTTTCCACGAGTTGTGTTTTCTGTGAAGGGTCTGTGCGCATGTGGGAATTTAATTACAAGCTTTTGTGCTTGCAAGATTAGAGCTCTTCCCTTTGGAGACATGCACCTGGTCTCGCCTGAGAACTTGAAAAAGCCTTTTCCTAGAAAAGGGCCCTGTCTGCTTCGTGAGGAAGGGTTAAAGAACAAAAGCATGAAATCTCCTTTCTTCTTTCCTGATCAATCTAGCCATCATTATGAGAGAAGCTTTCTGATAGCTTCTCTTTTGTCATGTAACATTAATACCATTAAGTCCACTTTGGCAAGGAAAGCAACGTATAATTAATTTGCAAATCAGGAAAGTGGATGTGATTTTTATACAAAAGAGAAGGTCTTTAACTGCAGAAGGCCTTGTGTGGGCATGGCCGTGCTGCAGGTGGGACCTTTCCTCTCCAGCCGCGCAGGAGTGCCTCCTCCAGCATCCCCCTCCCAGCCATGGTGTTGGAACCCCGAGGTCCCAGGCTGGGCTGGTTCCCCCGCGTGCCCCGCTCTGCGCGCACCCCATCAGCGGGTCCCAGTTTGCTGCCAGCCAGAAAAGGGACTGAACCGAACAAACGAGAGGGGAACGGAGTGGGGCAGGGGGGAGGTTAGGAGTACGCAAGTGCCTCTGAGTACCTGTGGAGCAAGTTGGTGGGGCCAGGTGACAGGGTCTTGAAGGCTCTGCTTCCGTCCACGGTTCTTTTTTTTTCTTTTTAAAGCCTTCGCTCTGTTAGAATTATTATTATTGTGATGCAGAATGCTTTAAAAAGGAAAAAGAAGAAAAAAATCAAACCCTATCCGGACTGATTTGTTCCCAGAAAGATGTTTAATTTTGTATGTATAATTGAAAGGGGCTAAATATAGCTGTATTAATATTTATGGGCCTTATGTTGGAGTCAATACAAGAGTTGCTGTTCAAGGCAATTAAGCTTTACCTTTTCACATCTAGGATTTCAGCCTTTGGAGATGACATTAGTTGTGTGACCTGCATCCAAGAGAGAAAAAACTAAAAGCATGCCATTATCTGTCGAATACGATACCCCGTATTTAATGCTGTTTGCTGACAGGCAGTTTGTCTCCAGCAAGGGTGATCTCCCAGAAGTAGCACCGCTGCCTTAATACGGGGGAAATCGGAGAAATCAGTAGGCTCAGAGGCTTGCGGGAGAACTGTCCCTGCAGCTGAAGCCGTGTTTTGGGAGGCACTGAGTGACTAGACTATCTCATGGCATCAGAAAGTGGGCATTGCCCACCTCTGCTGCATCGGTGGCTGCTGGGGATGAGGGGAAAACGATTATGGTGGCACTTCATGGACTCCGTTCGTCTTCCCACCACCTCCACCCCGGAGCTGGGGCATGGGAAACTCAACCCGCAGCTCATAGCTCGTGTGGGGAGGCGCATGGGGCAGGGAGGGCTGTTTGCACCCTGTTCCTGGGCTCGGGCTATCCGTGCGTGTCTGCAGGGTTAGTCACAACCTTCATGTCATTAAAGCACAGGGAAAGCAAATACTGCCCAGAGATCTGAGCTGCTGTAGGGAGTGTGTGCGCGGGGAATTAGGTCGAGGCTGTAACGATGAAAACAAGTCAGTTTGCGTTAATAACAAAGGCAAAATGATGATGCGCTTGATTTCTAAAGCACTGCCTTTCAAGAGAAGGGTATCACTAGGATAACATGACAAGAGTCCTGGCAGTGGTTGAATTGCCCTGCATTGCCGCTTTTTGGAAGCTGCAGCTCCTCACTGCTCCAGTTAACAAAGAAGCTGTTAGACGCTGTAAAATCTCTCACTGATAAGGACTGTCTGAATCCTGCCTTTCTACTAAATTTGATCAATGTGTCGGATTTTTTTCTTTCTTCTGTCTGGACGCTAATAACTGCCTTTGAGAAGGAGGACTGTAGTAAGGAGCCTCCGTCAGGGCTGCTCTGCAGCCTCCTCGGGAAGCGAGGGGTTAACCTGCCCTCCCCAGGGCAGATGCTCCCAGCCAGAGCTGCGGATGGAGGTTGTCTCGGGGTGGGTTTGGTGCTCGTCCCTTCTGCTAGGGCTCATGCGCCCCACATATTTTGGAGCTTTGTGTGGGTGTGTTGCGGTTCTTTCACTGGTGCAGTGTATATTTTGGTAGCTGGAAGCCTTTTAAGCCCCTTCAATAGGCATTAGGGGAATGCGTTTTCCGATGGCTTTCATTAGCTTTTGCTGTTGGAGCACAATAGCTGCTTAAACAGGGAAGGAAAAGCGGAAATCAAATGGCACACCCGTGGAGGTAGAAATGGTGGCCACGCTCTTAGTGGTTGGAAATGTGTTTTCAACTCTAAATGGCCCTTCGGAGTTCAGCCGTGGCTCTGGGGATTCTCACCAGGTGACGCTGACCCCAGCAGACCAGCGTTACCAATTACGGGTGACAACATCCTTGCCAAAAGGCGTTGGCGTGGTAGCAAAGGATTGTTCCTTGGCCCTGTGCTGGCTCGCTCTCAGACATGCCGAGTCCCACCTCGTCTCTATTCCCAAACAAGGGCAAGCCAAGCTGTATATTAAGGAACGAGGAAATTGCACCAGTTAAATTTGAAAAACTCATTTAGCTAAAGCAGCACAAGCCCGCATGAATATTTATCTGATGTTATGGAAGCATGTGGACTCCCACCTACTTTATTAAATTGATTTTCAATAAAAATGCCAGTGGAAGACGTTTGATTAATGGCTGGTGGGACGGTACAATTAATGTGAAGTTTGGAGTCAGCAAGAAGTGTCCCCTGAGCCCGCGTGTCCCTGCTGGCGGCTGGGCTAAGAAAATGTTTCTAAACTTCTCTGAGGTACAGCAGTGATGTTTATCCATGTGGTTTCCGCAATGGACTGAACAGGAGCTGCTGTTTTGCTGCTGTTCGGCTGGCGCAGCTTTTTGCTGGGGGCCGATGTCCTGACCTTGAAGCCGGTGCGTGGCTTTTGCTTCCAGTGCTCTGCCTTTTCCTTGGGTTTTCACACCCCCCGAGCAGGCTGCACCCGAGAATTAAGCGCAGAAGTAAGCTTCAGCGATCATGTCGGGTTTGAGTGAGGCTCCCTGGGCCTTTGCATTTAAACATGCCTGGGATTAGCTCCGTCAGCCTCCGGATCCGCTCAGCTCCTACCAATTTACCTGCTTGGATTTGTCTCCTGAAGGAAGGCAATTTGAAGCTGTAACGTTACAGCTCTATTAGAGAGCTCTCGCGCGGCTTTCCGCAGGGACCCCCGCCAGGACTGGCGCCGCTTCTTTCCGATGAGCTGTCGGGAGCTCGGGTGGGAGATGCTGAGCGTGGTGCAAGTGAGGGTTGTGGGCGCTGCGGTACCCGGGGAGCCTGGAAATCCCTGCGGGGTGAGGGGACCTCCCTTGCCTGGAGGGCAGCGGGGCTGGGGGCTGCCTGCGCAGCCTGAAATAGAAACTCTCCCTGGGGGTCTCGCGAAAAATCTTTGGAAGCTGCTGTGGGTGGGATGTTGCATCTCACTTTCTCTGCAAGGGGGAGAGCCTCTCTGAGCCAGAGGCGTAGCTTCTTCGGGTGTGATGGTTAGGCGAGGGCTGTGCGGGAGCGGAGACGGGTGGCGTGCCTCGGTGCGGCAGCGAAGGCAGCGTGTTAGGAAGGGGGGTGAGTCCGTCTCAGCATCCCCCAGCTCCGCACCCAGGGAGCCCAGAGAGGTACTGCAGTGCTGTGAACCGCTGCCAGAGGGGTGCCCAAGTGGCACCAGGTAATCAAGACGTGGGGCGTGGATGCTTTGCCCAGCCGGTGCGGGAGCCCCCCGCACACGCTCCTGCGCTGGGGAGCAGGGTCGGTGCTCTGATGTGCTCAGCCCTTCCCGGAGGGTGTGTGGTGCCCAGCGGGCTATGGCCAGATGGCGCAGGGAGAGCAGCGACGGTGCAGATGCTCCTGATGCTGCCCTCCGAGCCTGGGAGGCTCTTGTAGTGGTCTCTATTTTGCAGTTCTTTGGGTTTTTTTCTGCGTGCGATTGTACGATGGGGCCTGTGACGGCTCTCTGCCTGCAGGAGAAGAGGGGGTCCCCATGCAGCGCCCGTGCCAGCGGCAGTGAGCGGGTGCAGATACTTTCAGCGTGTGCTGAACTGGTTCCCCTGCTGCGCTTGCAATACTGGGGAGCTGGGCCGAGACGGGGCACGGGGGAGGGTGGTGGGAACAGAAAGGAATAAAATAAAACAAAGCGAGCAGGTGCTGGCTAATATGTATGTCACAAAAAAAAGAGGGGAGAGTTCTGGTTGAAAACAGAAGCTGAGAAAAGGCAGACTGGCAGCCAGCATATTTCTGGAGACAGCTTTCTCCTCTGTAGGCTGTGAGTCGCCTAAGAAACGTGTCAATAAAGCACACTTGCAGGCACTGTCTCTAATAAATATATATTTAAGAGAGACATTTCTTCAAAACTTCTGCTAGGAGATGTCTAATTCTGAAGGGATGGCATGAAAAATGGCATCTCCAGTGGAAGCAGAGAGTTGCCATGGGAACTGGAACGCTTTGAACACACGTCGCTAAAACAAGAAAACATTATCCCCAGCAAAGGAAATTAAAAATTACATCTGGAGGCATCTGCCCTCTGCTTGTCTCTGATGGGAGTATCAGAGTGTTATGCAGCATATTGTAATTCATGTAGTGGGCAGAACTGAAAATTTGGTATTTGTTGCTGGATTTTTGTGAGTGACTGTGATAAAAAGCCTTCCCGTCCACGGGACAGACAATGCTGGTGCCTGAACAGTGCTGGGGAGGGGAAGATTTAGAGCCATAATGGAATTTTCTCTCAAACGGTTTTGCTCACTTGGGGCTCAAACCACAGCCCGAGTGCACAAATAAACCCGTCTCACCGTGCGTGGATCACCCCGCTGCTCCCGGGGTTTGCCAGCCCCGTTTGCCAGCCCAGGGCTCTCGTGGGAGGCAAAGGGAAGCCGGGCGAGAGGGGAAGTGATGGAGGGGCACGGCGCAGGTCCGGGGATTTATCTTGCGCTTCGGACGCTCTCTGTTCATCCTTGCAAGTTTGGGACAGCAAACACAGGAGGAGTTATTTCCGCGTGGCAGAGGGGTACTCGCAGTCCGGGCTGTCCAGTGCATTTCTTGGTGGGTTGGCAGCAGCGATGGGGGGAGCCAGGTGGGCCCAGGCGGCGAGGAGAGCTTGCCGTGCTGCGCGACAGGGCTCCGGCGTCAGAGGAAATGCTAAATTGACCAGTGCAAGGCAATGTGAATTAAATAAGTTCATTTGTACGAAGTATTGGCATTGCTGCAGACTAAATGAGCAGTGAGCACGCAGCCCAGTGACCCGTGACGGGGCAGGGACAGCTCAGGGGACACCTCGCACACAGCTCAGCAGTCACACAGGCAAGGAGGAGGTTGGGGTGCGTAAGGAAGGGAAAGCATTTGTCTGCGTTGCCCCGGGCGTGGTGGCAAAGGATGCCAGAAGTGTCACTGGAGGCACACCATCGCAGGAGCTGATTAAGTTCTCCCGCTGAAGGAAGTGCCAGCCAGGAGCTAATGGAGGAGGTAAGGGAACCAGAGTGCAAATTACTGTGTTGCTCCCTGATACGGTTTTCTTGTATCTCTGTCTCAGTACCTGGCACAGGCCTCAGGGGACTGGCTTGAGAATTAAATGGACTCTTCCTCTCAGCTATACACCAGGCTCCAGGAGCCACTTTCTTTCTATTTTTATTTTTTTTCCTTTTTTGCACACTACAGTCCATCACGCGGTCTGGCAATCCTCAGCCTGCAGAGCAACCTGGAACAAGATAGAGCCGGAGGCACGGGGAGGCAGCGCTGGGGCGAGAAGGCAGATGGGGAAACTGAGGCACAGCAGAGCTGCATTGCGTGCTCAGTGCCGTAGTGCACATTAGCACCAGTGGTGGGGCTGGAGCTCAGAGCTCAGCCTGCAAACCCCGCACACTTGATTGAGACATCTTGTTTATTCTTTCTCCCTCTGCAATGACATAAAATTAATGCAAACCAGCATCTCTCGTTTGGTTTTTCTTCCCATTTCCCTACTTGCTTTCTGGCTTTCCAATCTTTCCAGTTGTCTTCTATGTATCAATGGTTATCAGGTTAGAAATAGCAGTTTTGTATTGCACCCTTGTGCTTATCTTTTTTCCCGGGGATCTGCCTTGAGCTCTGATGAATTACAGAACTCGGTAATTGCTTTAAAATGCTAAGGATTTTACTGACGCTGATCTGAAGTTTTTGCAGCTCCTCGTTAAGCATGTGAGTGGCCTGTTGGGAGGTGATGATTTCTGTTAAAGAAAGACTCGCTGAGAATGACTGAACAAAAGGTTCAGTGTTTTTAGGAAGGGGAGCAAGCGATAACCTGCCAGGGCTGGTCTGCAAGCTCCCTGATGGAGAAGGTTCAGAGGTGCACCGTGTCCATGCAGGTTCTGGATAAGCCTGGTCTAATGACTGACTCTCCCAGTTGAGTTATACACATGTAAAGGGGTACAGCAAAGGCAGCGGCTCGGTGGATGCGTTGTTCTGGTGCCTTATCTCTCCTGTGTATGTGCAACTTCGGGCACAGTACTGGGGCAGGGGACCTGCTGCAGTCTTTCCCCAAGGGTGCTGTTCGCCAAGATCCCTTGATGTGGTCAACGAGAATGTTGGCGTTGTTGACCAATAAAGAGGGAAATTAACTGAAGATGAGGTCAGGAAGGCAGACCCAAAACGAAACACAGCTGTTTTGCAGGTAACATGGAGAGGTTTGCCTAATACTGAAGTACCAGTCTGGCATTTTTGCCTTCATCTCGTCGCTCCCTCCAGTGCGTGGAGCCATGCAGGCAGCCTGCAGGACTGTGGTCAGCAGAATTCTCCTGGCTTTGGTTTCATTAGGGCCACAGCTGCGTGTACCGGCCGGCAGCATGGCGTTGTCTGAACGCTCTGCCTGTGTCCGCTGGGACCGGCAGGGATTCCCTTCCCTGAGCACTGCTGGCTTAGCCATCAAGGACAGGCTTCAATACTGAATGTGTTAAATTATGCATGCTAATTTATATTCACACGTTTTCTCATTGTATTTATAATATATAACAAACATGTTTATGTAGCTTCTCTCTTCCATTACCACAGGGTCTCAAAGCACTGTAAAATCTCATACATACATATTCCTCCTCTGTCTTCATAGCATCTGAGGGTGTCCAAAGCCCTTAAAATAGTAACTACAGCGGCTTTGTTCATTCTGTCTTTTCTGTCTGTAGCAAAAATAGCTCAACTAATTTGTAGTCTCTGTTTGTAGTCTGTATGTGTGAGAATGAGGGGTGTGTGTAAAGCCTCCATGACTGCACATCCTCTAGCAGATGCTGTTTCTGACTCTCTCTTCTATTCAGCCTGGACTTTATGTTTACCAGTAACTTGCACCAAATCCTGATTCTAGCCTCTGGATGTGTATTTTATGTCACTTAATGCAGTAATAAGAATACACGCATGTGCATGCCTGCACGGGGCAATGAGGAAAAGCTAAATTAAACTGCGTGAGCCAAATGTATAGTTCTGATGAGTCCTGCGGTAGTGTTTTGTCTGAGCTCCTAATGGGGTAAGGTTTATCACATCTTTCTTTCTGCCTTTTGTCTTCTAAAAGCTTTTGAGCCTGTTGGCTGATCTGAACAAAACCTGACAGAAAGGTAGATATCTCAGAGATTTTAAGTCCCTGCAAGATTTGTGGAATTATGTACCTGAGTGAAAAACGACCCAAAGTAGAGAGAGGTTATTGGAGGGGATCAACTGGTGTTAGGCATCAGAAAAACAGGCAGGAAAAGCTGATCTTTGGGAAAGCAGGGTTTGTTGGCTCTGCTACTGGTAGAGCAGCATCTCTTCTAAGCTGCTCTGCTGGATAGAGCTCTAACCTGCATCCCCCACTCCTGGTAAATGTGAGAAAGCGCTTTTCTCCAGCATGGGAGGGTGTGAAATCCCTATAGCACCTTCTACCGCGACACGTGGACTTACCCACAGTGCCAGGTATGCCTAGGGCCCCCTTGTCCGTTACGTGTTGAGACAAAGGGGCAGTGCAGGGACTTCAGACCAGAAAACTGGGCTACCCTGTGCTGTTATTCACGTGGAAGCGCGAGGGAGGGAGTGCAGTTTCTCACCCAAAGGAGACGAGCAGATGCCCTGTGTGCCTTTCAGCGCAGTGCTGGGGCACTGGCTGAACTGCCACTTGGCAGCAAGGAGGAACAAGGTGTGCCTGACTCCTCTGCTTTCAGCGGTAGTTAACGCCTTGATCCAAACTCCGTAGCCAACATGTTATGCAGGCATGGAGAGAGCTTAGGCCTGAGCCACAACCCCATGTATAGTGCATTTGGAGACTGCTTAGGGATTTCTCTTCCAGGAACTGAGCTGATCTTCCTGATGTAACCTAAGGAGCTTGTGCCCCAGGGATCACCTGGGAATTAGATATTCATCTAGGTATTACGGTGTGCCATAAATCCTAGACAAGCCATGCTCAATTGGTAACTGGGTCACTTTGTGGTCCTGTATCTTGTTCCTGCAGAGGACACTGGATGCAGCCATGTTAGAAAGCCGCATATGCGGCATGCTGTGTGAGACAGGGAATAAATCTCTTCATTGCATCAGCTCTCCCCTGGCCATGCTGAGAGAGGGAGCCAGGGCAGCAGGCTGTCTCTTTGAGGGATTTGACAGGCATCATCTCACTTCATCTGGGCTGAAAAATTAAGCACATGTAATTGTAGACCTTGCTGATCTCTCCCCTCGTGTGTGAGTGGTGGTGTTGTTGGCTGTCTCTTGAGAGAGCCCCTGAAATTCTTTTGAACTTCTTGTTCCCCCTATGCTGAAACATCCAAGATGGGGGGAGAAAGGAGAGAGAGAGCACAGCTGGAAGTGACACCACATGCGTATCTGTGTTTACAGATTTGATGACTTCTCTGTAGTCTGGCTGGAGGACATGCAATTGTAGACACTGATGTGCCATCACACCAGAGAGAAGGTAGTGATTCATCACCGTGGCTCACAGAGCAGCTTCTTGGGAACTGGCTGTACAGTAAATGCTGGCAGTCCCAGGGCATTCAAGCAGCAGCGGTGACTGATAAGCCAACCCCTGTGAAAAAATGCCTCGGCACCTCGGGATGGGAGGGACCGGCTCGATGCTTTCATGGAGAGCAGCGGAAAGCCTTGTTTCCTGTATAAACGTGATGCCTTTTTGATCATAACTCTGCAGAAGTCCCTGGGAGTGTAAACTGAGGGGGTCAGATCTGTTACACAGACTGAGTTATTTCAGCTTTACGATTGAGACAGGGCGACCACTTCTGTAAGCAAGCAAATAGCCGAGCAAAACTGCATTAGACAAATAGTTCATGGCACATAGGCAGAGCTAGATATGGATCTGATCCAAAGGTCTCGTTGGCAATCCCCTGCAGGCTTTTACTGAGATAAGACATTTGTTTCAGACATTTGTATTGTTTCTTTGCTTGCTGTGTGGTTTATTCTGCGGAGTACAAATTTCCCAGTGCTCAGTCCTTGGCTGACCCCACTCTTCGGTGGATGAGCGTTCCATCATCTTTAACTGTGTTGTCCCAGGTGGGAGCACGAGGCTAAGGCCAGCCTTCATCCATGGGACCCTGGTCCTCCTCATCTCTCCATTCACTAGAGAGAGGCAGATGCTATCAGAGGCTGTCAGGTCCGGGTGGGCTGACCTACCTCTGGGATTACCCTCCCCCCACAGTCAAAATGGGGCTAACGGGATCTCTGTTGTGTCTTGGTGCTTCTGCTCAAGTGAGTTTTCCTGGAGATGTGTTGGTGTTTTAGGTAGTGTAGGGAATTAAACTCAATGCCACTGTTAGCCCTGTCTGGCCTGCGAAGGGTTGGGCCAGCTGCCAGCCCTCCTGGTGACACTCTTGGCTGTGATCGCTGCCGTTCAGCATTGACTTCTGTAGGCTGTGTGGTGTGCTACCAAAAGCCTTTGCTTTTTACTGATTTCAACTCTTTCAATTCTATATAATTCCGTATATGGAGGCGGTTACAATTTATTCCTATGTAAGGAAGGCTGCTGACAGGACCAAGACACCCTATGTATGTTCTGTGTTATTCTTCTTCTGTGCACGCTGCCGTTCACTTTTGGGAAAGATGCCCAGGCTGAACTTGTCAAACCTGGGTGAATGTCTGTGATATGAGACTTGGCTTTTGCTTCTGAAGAAGTAATTTTGTATTCAAGGATGCTGAGGGACTGAAACAGCCAAGCAGCATCTGAAAATATGTATTTTCACTTTGGGACTGGGAGTTTGAAGAGGTTGACTGTGACCTCTCTATGTGTTGTCTAAGATCCCCGAGTCGAAACCAATTGAAGCGAGAGAAGGGGGGGTGCTGAGAGCTGCCCAGACCTCTCTGCGCTCCAGCTCTGCTCTCCCTTCCGCAGATGCTGGAGGAAATGCCAGTGCTTTCTCATTATTTTGCTGTCTCTGTTCCCCAGCCTTCCTCTCCTGACCCATGCACAGCCCCTGCTCCCGGGGTACTTGGTGTGAATGCATCCCAGGTGCAGTAGGGATGTTTGTGGTCCTGACATTACCAATAGCTTATGCTGCTTTGTGGCCTTTGGGTGTCAGGAGCTCTGTCAGTCGATGTCCTTGGAGTCAGCTTAGGCTGGACAAGCCTAGGAGGCATTAACAGCACTGCAGTGATGTTCACTGAAATATTTCCTTCTGTGCTCTTTAGCAAAAAATGCAAGAAAAGCATCTCCGATGTATGTGGGAGAGTCTTGCTGGCCCCGCAGCAGGAGAGCAGCACTGAAGGCTACATCAGGGGGTTCTTGTGTGTGGTTGGTGATGTAGAAGTTGTCGTGTCTCCATTTCAGCAACTCTTGCAAGGGAGGTTGTGGGGAGAGGCAAGGTTACCCTCTCCCCTCGGGCAGCTGCCCCTCTGCTTGTGCCTCCCTGTCCTCTCCCAGTATTGGCATGGCACTCCCAAGGGCAAAGGCACAGAGAGGGTGCTCTGTGCCACGCCATCCAGGGATGTGCCCTTCCTTCTTCAATGCCCCTCGTCTTACTGAAAGGAGACACAACTCAGCTCCTGCTTCCCAAAACAAGGCAGCACCACAGGTGAAAAGCCCATCTGAAAAAACAAGGTAGGAACTGGCAAAGGCAGCGGCCCTGGTGTGGTGGGGCTGAAGCTGTCGGGGTGACAGGAGGGACCTGAGGGTGGGGTTTCTGGCTGGGGGCTGCAGTGTGCCACCTCCAAAGGCAACCCTGGGCTGTGGTGTGGCTCATCTCCGGCAGGCTCACGGGGCTTGTAGCAAAGATCATGGAAGACTCTTTTGTTCCGGAGGCTAAAATTGGAAGAAAAATTAAATCTCCGCAGTGAGAAGCTGAGAAAAAGAAGAATGAAACATCCAAAAAGCTTCTGTGTGCAGCTGCAAAAATTACCTTCTGCTGCTTATTAATTAGCATGGCAACGATTTGGGAGAAAGCATGAGATGGAAGTTGGTAGTACAAACGACCTTCTTGTGTTTCCCTTCCTGGGGATGCTGGGTTAGCTGTAAAGCACCATCCTGTCCAGCGTGCTCGCTTTGGGTTATGTGATGTGGGAAAGAGCTACGCAGCATCCCCTCTCTCTTCACAGCGACGCCGCACTCACCGCAGGCTGGTGGGAGTCCTTCCCAAAGGATTTTGTGTATTTGAGGGGACACTGGACAGGTCCTTGGAAGAGGGAAGGGACCTCATCAAGCTGAGAAACTCCTGAGCTGAGGCAAAATGTAGTTGCAGTTTAGGAGGGTGTTAAGGGCATTATCGACTTGTTACTGTGCTTTTTAGGTTGTGATCATGGTTGGAGATGGGATTTGGGGCTGGCCAGAGCCCAGAGCAGTTCACAGGGAGCCCAGTGCAGAAACATCTACCTCCAGGAGCTGGCCTGGAGCGGATTGAGGGTTTGTACTCCTGGGTGCAGAAAAGCCTGAACAGCACTCTCCTCCTTTCTAGTCTCAGCCGTGCCCTCATGCACAGAAAGACCAGCGCAGACAGGCTTGTCACCTCTGAGCTCCCTTAGGTCCCAGCACAGCCCTGGGGCAGAGCTGCAGCACTGCCGGAGGAGCACAGCCTCGAGGATATCCCCATCCCCTCGCTCATCCAGCTTATCTCTCAGATGAAGCTGTGCAGCCTCCCTGACGTCAGCGCAGCAGCCAGGAATCCCCTGCACGAAGCCGCAGTGGCTTTGCTGCTGTTCTAATCGTGCACATCGTTTGGGAGCCTCCAACGCTCGGATCCAGGCACATCATTTCTGCTAGCTTGCGGCATAGCCTCTGGGAACCCCCGCCTGGGAAACGTGACTGTGTTCGGCACATCCGCAAACCCCAAGAGCTGAAACACAACCGGCCGAGTTGATTATATTACGGCTGAGATTCTTAAATAAACAGCGCTTGATGAGTGCAGCGGGATGTTTAATAAGAGCCTCCTCAGCCCCCCGTGCCCCCCGCCTCTCGTAATCACTTGTAGAGGCAGCCCTACAATCTACAGCCAGCGAGGGGAGAGGCAGCGTGATTTGTATTCCAGCTCTGCTCCTGGTGCTTCCAAGAAGCAAGTAAAAATAGCACTCCGTCATTTTGTAAATAATAGCTATCTCCTCACAGACCCAGGGAGTCACGAGCACTTAAAAGGGAGATTGCGGGAAGGGATGTGTGTGGGGGGATGTCTGCCTTGAGCCAGGGCCAGGAAGATGGGACAGGGGGACTCGGAG
>VZSZ01001999.1:175438-242998 GCA_013398815.1 Ibidorhyncha struthersii | reverse complement strand
GGGCGGCAGGATCTGGCCCTCCGCATGGCGCTAACAGGGATGTTCACTGCCTGCACAAGCAGCTAGATCTGGCGCAGCAGATTCTTGGAGAAGGAGAGGGGTAGCTTTTCAAGAGCCGGCAGGTGTAGGGAGTGCCATGGTAACACTGTGGGNCACCTTGTTCCTGCTCAAGCACGTGCTCCAGACGGTTTTAGAAACACAGTTGTGCTGAAGCTTGGGAATAAGCTGAGCCTGTAAATGGGAAAGGCCCCCAGAGAAGGGAATCAGCCTCGAACAAATGGCTTGGGAACGCGGCATGCCACTTGGGTCTCTAAATTCTGCCCATGTTCAAACATGGAACCTGAAAGTCTCTTGCTTTTCTAGTTTCATGACTGCTTCAGGCTTTTGGGTTTTTTTGCCTTCCCAGTCCCCAGGCGGCAGCAGTTTGGGGCACGGAGAGTGCTTGTGCAGGGTGCCAAGAGCAATACTGAGCCCTCGCCTGGGCACCAGTGCACCACCCGTGCCATTCCCAGGCTTTGGTCCATGCTCCACTCCAGCTTCCTACCTGAACCAAATCTCTCTGTTTTTGTTTCCCCAACTAAAAAACAGGACTGGCAGCATCCTCCTGCCACCTGAGCAGGCTAGAAGGCTCAACTCACTTGTGCATGTAAAAAAACTTTGAGTCACAAGGAAGGATGATGCTAGGAAAGGAAAAGTGCCATTTAATGTTCTGCAACAGGTCTAGGGAAAGTGCCTGACCCTTTACAGTACAGTCCTTAATTATTAAATCGTTGGTGAGAAGTGGGCAAGACAGCCAAGCTGCAGTTGTGAGCGTGTCTGCAGATCGACAAGGAGATAAGGATTTCCCTGCCATGTCTCTGAGCGGGGGCAGGAGATGCTCCTCTCTCAGCTTTCTCTTGCTGCAAAAGTGGATGCAGTTTCTTCTTGTTCAGGCTCAGGGTGGGCAGGTGCGAGGGTAAGGAGCGGGGGGGCTGGAGACTAGCTCCTGATTTCTTTGGAGGAGAAGGTCTCGCCATCACAGAGCAAACGAGCTCAGGCAGGGCTGCAAGCAGTGCGGATGCTCTCGGGCTGTAGGATCATGAAGGAAGCAAATCTCCGAGGCTGGAGCTCGCTCTGTTCTGCTGGTGTTTTACTTATCTCTGGATTTCCCAGCTCTGCTGAAATCCCTGCTTGTGTAGCAATGATTTAATTTCAGAAATCCTTCCGGATCCCAGCCAAATCCTGCCCTTAGGAGCACATATTAACAGGGAAAGTTCAGTGTGGCTTTTGCCATGAAACGTGCAGGGAGCCCATTTTTCTAAGTGCTGGGGGACATGAATAAGCCAGCGACCGAGCCAGCCCCCCCCAGCTTGTCCCTGCACCGGGCGCTGCCTTGCAGGCGCAAAGGGGACCCACCAAGTTTGGCAGGTTCACATGGCCTGGCCCCGGGGGGGGTGTGTGTACTTCTGCAGTCTGGAAATGGGGGATCCTCTTCAGACCCATTTATCGATGTCATTATCTTTGATTGGATATTTACCAGTAGATTGAAGGGGCATCTCTGGAGCTCTGTGACAGCCTGGTTACAGCATAAGGGCATAAAGGCTCATGTAAAGACAGCAGGATCGTATCAAATGGTGTCCAGACCTAGTTCTGCTTTTTTACCTCCCCATCACTTCCTGAATCCTTTCCCTCGTGCTTGGACCCTGGGGATCACATTGTAAAGCACGGGTCCTTTCATGGACCCCTGTCCCTCTGCTGCCTCAGGTGCAAGGGACAGTTCATTCTGCGCCTCACAAGGACTGGGTTCACTGGCCATGGGTGGCCGTGGGTCCTGCTCTGACAACCGTGGCTGTAAATTATTTATCTTGGGCCAATTGAATGACAAGGAAAGGGAGGGGAGAGAGAGTTTGTGTTTTCTCTAAAACACAATTAGCTGTTTCTCGCTGCATGTGTTAGCGGAAAGAGCTTCGCTTCACTGAATGTTCTCTGCTGTGTATCTCATTTGGGGACTTGTTTGGAGCGAGACAGAGAAAATACCCCCAGTGTTTAAGTCTTACAGAAGTAACTCATTTTGTTCAGGATCCTGTCTTGTTGGCTTCTGGGTGTTTCAGAAAGTGTACCACATACATATTTCTCTTTAACCTTCTTTTTATCACATCAAGATGAGATCAAGGGTTACTTATATAGCACAATAATATCAGCCACAGGCTGCATCAGAAGCTTTCCAGCCATAATAACTAAAGACATGTATACGTATATTTTAGCCATTAAGGAGAAAACCCTGCCAGAATGCATTATCTTATTTTTGGATACAAAACTTTGAAGCACAAAACTAAGCTTCGTAGTACTGCAAAATAACTGTCAGGGGACAGAAGGATTTCCATAACTGAACTGAGCAGAGGGCCATCCAGGCTACTTGCAAAGCTGCTGCCGTGGCCAAAATGGGGTACTACGCATAAAACATGAACTCTGGGGATCTAAATTGGTTCTTTCATTGGGAAGGCAGCTTTGAGCCAGCTAATGCCGTACAAAAGGAGCACAACAGCCTTATCTATCCCTGAAGTGGTGAGAATTTATGGTAATGTAGTGCTAAACTCAAGGCACCTCATCCATCATTTTTTCCAGTACAACCCAGTGGGCAGAGCGTAGGACCATGAATCTGGCAAATCACTGTGCCTTGATTTCCCTGCAAAATGGGACAGCAGCAGAGATTTCAATTAGCAAACACACCGAAACTAATGAAGTCAAGAATGGGACTTGTGTGTGCATGAATAATACCTGCTGGTGGCCACGCTCTGCAAAGCACTTCAGTTTATCTTTACCTGAAGGCATGCAATTAAGATTGCCCCTGGGTTTCAGCACTTGGGCAGTAAGTGGGGCTCTGTGGTTTTGCTGGGGCAGTGAGGCTGTTCTTCAGCATCCACGAGGCGGGCACAGCCTGGGATGCAGGGGAGCGTGTGATGCAGGCGAGCAGCACCTTTGTGAGAGCAGCCGCTCGCCAGGAGCAAGGCGCTTAAGAGAACAGCAAGCACGACGGCAGTAAAAGGCAATCAGAATATTGATTCTTTTTACATACAGATAAGCCTGAAGCTGTAACAAACCCAAGGTTTCCTAAAACTGCTGGAGCATTGCTCGGCTGTTTATCAGACTGGGAGACACAAAGGGATTTCAGATTAAAAGGAGTTTCAAAGCATCAGGGCTTACCTCGGTATTGAAAACGTGTGGATCTGTACCACGTTATGTATTGTGTAGCCGCATATGTTTTGTCAATATGCATTGTCTGGCTGTGCGGGACATATTCATCCTTGGTGTAAGCATGGAAAGCAGCAGAGCCACATCAGAGATGAATTTGCCCAATTGCGAGTGATAAAATCGGCCATTGTTTGAGGCACAGCAGAGAGCACGATGCCGGCTTGCTGAGGGCGGGAAAAACCACCACATAACAAAACCCAAACCCTTCCCTGTACAAGCAAATTTTGTTCTCTAATTGCTTTTTTTTCCCCTTTTTTTTTTTTTTTTTGTCCCAGACAGCGTAACTGAAGTCAAGACAGACATTTACGTGACGAGTTTCGGCCCTGTCTCGGACACAGATATGGTAGGTGCCACTGGCTGTCCACCTCATGGGGAGGGATGGCTTCTCCTGCAGCTGCAGCGGTTATGTCCCACCCATGTCCCCAGACAATCTGGGCAAAAGCAGGATTTTCCTAAATGGCAAGAACTCGAGCAGGCATCCCAGCTGCCTGCCCAGGCATGAGTGTGCTTCATCATCTTCTCGAAGGGCAGGGGGAGCTCAGCGCGGGTGGTAGGCAGGGGGTGTTTCTCAGGTGCATTTGGGCTTTTAGAAGCCAACTGATAATGGCAAATGCAACCTTGGAGGGTCGATACCTTTGCACCGCTCAAGCACGCTGCAGGGTTTAGTGTCTTCTTCTTTCCTGCAAGTGCAACCTAATGAAATGGGGGGGTCTGCCCACGGGACCAAGACCTGTGCGTAGCATGCTACACCTCTTACGTGCCTTGACAAACACCTGCACTGTAGCCAGCTTTCCTTGACCTGAGCATGCGTGGAGAAAGGAGGGTGCTCCCTGGGAAGAGGGGACGATACCAGAATCTGGCCTGTTTCGGTGGCAGTGCCAGAAGAGAACGCTTCACCATCGAACTGTCCTTAGTGCTTGAACGAGAAGGGAGGCGAAAGAGAAAAAAGAGAGGGAACTGATTGCAATATTTTGACGTGTTCAGGGAAAATTATTAATGAAAAGGCCTGAGGTCTGAATTTAGGCTTGTATTCCCACAACAGTTTGTCTTCTAATTAAAACAGGACTGTGGAGCATAATTAATAGTGAGCTTTCTCAACGGTGTTTCTTGCAGCTCGTATTCCACACGTGCCCAGACGCACAGAGGAGAGTCGGCTGTTGATGGTTGCTCAATATTTCAAGGGTGCCACATGAGGACAGTCATGCATTCAGGACTGAGACACTCCTGCGCATCCAGTCCCAGATGTGTCTTGGTGCCGGCATAGCCCAGGCCAGCGGTGGGCAGTCCTGGCCTTGGAGGGAGCCCACTTTGGGAGAGGGAGCGGGCATTGCTCTCACCAGCTGGGTCAGGCAAGAGCGATGCCCTGTGGCTCTCACGGCCCCTGCGGAGCTGGGAGGGTTTCCTTGTGCTCACATGGCCGTGAACATCTCTTCAGCTGCCCCATCGACAGCCCTGTGCTAGCAAGCAGAGGAGTCTGGGGAGAATAAAATCTCTGTGTTTCATTGAGGTGCGAGCCCCATCACGCAACCCCATGTTGCTTTGGAAAGACCACTCCTTCCAGGGCTGGAAGTTCACTTGATGTCAGTGTAGCCAAGAGTACTAATCTCATCGGAGTTCTCTCTCTATCTCGCTTGCTTTCCTACCGCAGCGGAGACCTATAATATATTCAGCAATCTTAGCCCTTGGGGAGTATCTGATAATTACTTCCAAGGTGGAGCATATTTGATTAAGGGAGCATGTATAATGAACTGTGAAGAAGAAATATGAGGTATTGAAAAAAGGAAGGTATTCTCTGCAATGTGATTTGACAAAATGAATTTAAAATTAGGAAGACATTTAAAGAATAACAGATTATTTCCCTTTCGTGTGCTTTAGTTCCATGTATTTTACAAATGCATAGCGAATGTGTTTTAGCATGCCGTTCTGGTGCTAAATGCACTCAGAAACGTGAGAGAGAAACCCCATCTCCTCAGGAAGCGCGGGGAGAGCAGTGGTTCCTTTCGTCTTGGGAGTGGGGAAGTCCCTCCTTCCCTGCTCGCATCTGCCTGGTGATCTCGCTCCTGTCCCTCCCTCAGCCATTACTCATTGCGATGGAAAGCCGCTCCTGCGCATCTTGATGCAGACAGAGACTGTAATTACGATGATGGAGGAGAGGCAGGTAAAGCTGCTGTGGAGCGCGGAGGAGAGCAGCTGGTTACGAAGCATGGAGGAGGATGTGTAGACTTTTTCCCTGAGATGCTCCAAGGGACTTCTAATCTCTCTTTCAGTTTGGTTTGGAAAGTAGAGTCTGATAGGACCTGACACATGCCTGATTCTTTGGCAGTGAGTTCTTGCAGCTTTGTCTAAGTCCCAGGAAATTAAAAAAAAAAAAAAAAAAAAACAAAACAAACAACAATCAAACAAAAAGTTCAAGGGAGCTTTATGCTTTGGTGGATGGACTCTGCAGACGGACTCAGTCTTGATGTTTGTGATCACTTCTATAAGGCAGAGAAGAGCATAACGTAGAACTAAGTGTGCTCCTTGGAAGGGGTGATTTGGGAATGATGCTCTCGTGGAAAGGAATATAGAAAAGAGGGGAAAAATCTCAACATGGTTTCTCTTTTCTTTGGGAGTGCTTCCTTAGTATAAAAGAAGAAAAACAAGGCCTGGGAAGTTATTATAAATGTTTTGCTTCTTTGTTTGTTTTTTTTTTAAATAGGAACAGGGAGTTCTGAATAAGATAGCTCTTCTCCTGGTAAGGACTTTGCCCAAACGTACCTCCTGGGATTGCATATAGGTTCATTCCTTTGGTTTTATCCCTTTACTGAGCTTAAATCCACAAAGTGAAGATCCATTTCCAGGAAGGGGTAAAATATCTTGTACAAGGAACCATAGGATCTTCTCTTTCCTTCCTCCAGCCGGGCTCCTGAAACTTCACATTTGAGCAGGAGTGGCCAGGGAGCAAGGATGAATTTCTTTACTGAGATGCTTTCATTCAGCTGCCATCTGCCACAAAACCTGTAGGAATTTCTATGACCTATAGGAACTGATGCGCAGCAGCTTTTAAATGCTGCTGAGAAGAGCTGCAGGAAAGAAATCACTCACAATGATAAGTTTAGTTGGTCCTGCACCCTGCAGGAACCCGTAAATAAAGACTATGAGTCTGCAACAGAGCTGGGACAGACAGATTTTCTGAAGCCCCCGTCTCTCTCCGAAAGCCTCATGAGCTAATGAGATCCTTCATTAGCAAGAGGAGGTGTGTGTTGAAGAGGTGAGCCAGGGGTGCAGCTCATGCTGACAGGCTGAAGACTTCCCTTCAAGTGATAGGGACCCTCAGAGGACATGGGGTAGCTTAAGTCACCGGGAACAGCAGTCCCTTATGCCAGGTACCGGGCAGGCTGATTGAATTTTGCCTCGGGATGGCCATGGAGCCGTAGCACCTTGGCTGCTCGGTCAAATAGTTTTGGAGGCTGCACGCACGGAACGAGGAGCTGCCCCTGGCTGGAGGGTTTTAGAGAGATGCCTTCTAATTGCCCCAACTGGAATTTGGCCTAGGAAATGGATTTCTACACTAGCTGCAAGAAAAAAAAAAAGGGGGGGGGGGGGNGGGGCACGATTATGTGGTGGGGAGGGGGGGGAAGGGAAAAAATAGGAAAAAAAAAGAAAAACACAAGAAAATCACAGGATCTTGTAGTGCAAATTTGTGAGGTCCTTGATTCAATGCTTTTCTAGAGATGGCCTAGAGGAACAAAATAACATTAATACAATATCATGCAACTTTGTTTCTTTATTTTTTATTTTTTATGAGCAGGAGTATAATTACCAGTATCCTGGCCAAATTCCATCTCCAGGAACTTTATTTTTGCTTTTTTAAATTCCCGTGTAGCTGCACACAACGGTTCCCTCCCCTGAAACATCTGGATGAAACATCTGGGTAAATGCATTGGTGCAGCAGGGCTACCCCAGGACTGGCCACTGGCCACTGTAGGCTGTACTGCAGCTTGTCTGCAGTGGTCAGAAACACTAAAACACAAATTATGGCATCGTATCTAAGTCATTATATAAAACATGGTAAATGCCCTCTATCCTCCGCAGATTTCTCCACTGCTGTTAATCCCTCCTTCTTGTTGCATCATGCTTCATGTCAACCAAGGTGTGCCAAAAGACAGTATATGCTCAATGACTGAAGATACTTACCGTTTCTTGAAGCGACTTGTTTGCAATGAAGAGCTGAGTAAAACAAGACTTATTTTTCTCTCCTTTCTCCACAAAGGAATACACTATTGATGTCTTTTTCCGGCAATCCTGGAGAGATGAAAGGCTGAAGTTTGATGGTCCCATGAAAATACTTCCCCTGAACAACCTGCTGGCCAGTAAGATCTGGACTCCTGATACCTTCTTCCACAACGGGAAGAAATCTGTCGCCCATAACATGACAACACCCAACAAACTGCTGCGCCTGGTGGACAACGGCACCCTCCTGTACACCATGAGGTAAGTTTGTGTCTCCTGGTCAAGGGTCTTCCAGGTCCCTGTACACATGCAGGCGAGGATGGGACCTCAGGGTACAGTACAGCAGGGTTTGGGCAGACTTCCACTGACTGTGTTAGCACGCCTGAGTCTTACCCTGCTGCTTTCCCTGCTGTTCCCGTTTCCCACCTATTCATCATCACTGATTCTCAACTTAAGCACATTTGTATGGGTAGATTTTTTCTCTTGTCATTCATGGTGATTTGTTTCATTTATGTGATGAGGTAGAAGTGTTGGGATCTGTAGCTTGTGGAGTTGGTGCACCACCCGACTTATTTTTGTTCCTGACCTCTGATGGGATATGAAGTCAGGTTTCCAGCATTGGTAGGGGAACATTAGGATGGGAGAATTTGTTATTTTCCAGCAGCTTGAGAACAGATCTAAATTTGTTCAGCACGTTACACTGGAGCCATTTGAAACATCTAATGAGCCCAAGCTTGCTTGTGAGAACAATTGGATTTTTTCCTACTTCATGGAATCAAAAATCCAAATCTATATATTCAATACACACCATTAGGAAAAAAAAAATCACCAGCTTATTAAAAACTGTGCTTTGGAGGTGCCAGGTTTGGAGAGGCCGTTGGAATTTCTCCATTTAACCCAGCCCATGCTGTCCCCAGCTGAGCTCTCAGTGGGAGCCCTGAACACGAGGTGGCCCTGCAGCATGAGACCCCAGGCAGTGATACAGCCTGTGCAACTCCACTGTGAGCTCCGGCAACTGGGGCCTTCCTTCTAAAACATGAGCCACTGTTGGAGAACACGCTCGGGCGGTCATCTTCTCTGGATTTCTCAAGAACAGCCCTGGTACATACATTTATCACTAAGCTGCAATAGGTGGAGAGCATGAAGAAAAACACCTTTGAGTTAATTGTACGTTTGTTCCGGAACTATTCAGATATTCCTGTATGCTTGTGAGCTATTCAGCCACGTAAATAATGTTTGCCACCTGGGGCTGATGTACTGATTTGCCTTCCGAGGTAAATGGGCTTATAAATGCAACAACAAGCTACTCCTAGATGCGCAAGAACGATACCGAGTTGGGTTTGGAAAGGTGTAAATCTTTGTTTTCAAAAATTATTTTCTCTGCCTCCATCTTCCAGCTGATCCTAACTAATAACAAGCTTCGTTGTGGATTCTGTGTGCTGAGATGCTGCACTTTCACCTCTGTTTTTTGAGGACCAGACAGAATTTCTTCTCTTCGTAGTTAAGCTGGCTGTGAATCTACATAGTGTCAGCAAGTTTTACAGCCTACATTGATAAACAATGTTCTGCTTTTGTGCAGCAGTTCTCAAATACGAGCTAATCCTGCCAGTGCCCTGGGGGTTTAGATCTCCACACATCAGTGATCTCACGTTACTGAGGCAGATGGGGTAAATGAAGGGAGAAACCCAACTTGACTTAAGGGCTCGGTTCTGCTCCCAGCTCTCTGACCTGCATGTGGATGACTAACGCTCCCCCTGTTTGTATCGTTGTCTGACTGTAAAGTATTATAGGAGCTACTGGCATAAGAAAGCAAAAAAAGGACTCAATTTCAGGGTTTTTATGTAATTTCACTTCTTCTTTATTCAGCAAACAGCCATTAGCCTCAGCAAGTTTTGTGTGACTGAGAAAGTATTGGATTTACTTTTACGTCCAGGGCTAGGCAGGTGCCAGGATGGCAGCGTCACGAGGCTCTTGGGAATGAGCTTCTTGAAGAAAATGGAGTAATGGGATGTTTTAAAATAAATTCAACATATCCTTCAGTTTAGCTGTCTCCCAAAGAAGGGAGGGGACGAAGGAGAGTCTGTATATCCCTTTGTGTCTGCTCGTATTCCCCTTAAATGTACATCTAAGGCTTTGTAAGAGGTGAGAACCCACTCAGAGATACCCAAAGGCTGAGGGTTGGATATCAGGCCTTTTGTCACATGTTACATCGCACGGTACCAGCAGCAGTAGTGCATGGAGGTCTTTTCCTTACCTAGCACGGATTGCTGCTGTGCAGGTATGTGTGAAGCTATCCTAGTGGAGCTCCGGGCAGTATTGGACCAGCCTGATGCTGGAGATGTGGTTAGAGCTGTCCAGATGGCCATCTGGAAACACTGCCCACTGCACAGCGCTGTGTCAGGGGCAAAACAGGGCTTCTCTGGGTTTGCATTGCAACACATCCAGCATGTCTGTCCTGATGCATCTGATGATTGCTCTTCTCCCTACTGCTGAAGGAAATGCCTGCTCAGGGCCATGCAGGGTCTTTTGAGTGGGGGCTCAAAAAGGAAGATGCAAGGGCACTCACTGGGCTGTCCATCAGGCTGAGGCTCAGAGACCAAGTCCTACCTGGCTCTGCCACTCACAGGCACTCACACCTCAATTCCCCTGTAAAATGATGATGATGGTATCACCCTCACTTGTTATGTGCTTTAAAACCTCCTCCAGGAAAGGGCTGGAAGGAAACTCATGTTTTATGTCCAAGTGGCACATTCTCTGTTCTCCCCCATGCCCAGGGGCGTGCACGTGTCCTTCTCAAAGCAAGGAGCAGGACCATGAAGCGAATCTCAGCCTCACACAGCTGACATCCAGCAAAGTGCAAATCCCAAAGAGGCACGTTCTGTCCTGCTGACTAGGGAGTGAGTTTGGACCTCCACCAGTTTTCTCCTGAACTGGCAGCACTGTCCAGGTGATCCCTTGCAGGCTCAGTCTAGACTGGTACATTGCCATGTGGTTTGACTCCTGAGACATATCCTACCCCTTTACCTTGTACCAGCCAATATCCTTGAGGGATCAGCTCTGCTGATGTGCAATTAGAGGCATGTCTCTTGCTATTTATCCTGCTGTGAAAGCTGACTTCTCTTAGTCAAGGCTTACATTTATAGATGAAGTTGCTCTGGTGGAACAGCAACTCTGACACATGCATCCAGCAAAACTACACCTGTGTGACAATATTTATAGCTCCTGGAGAGAGCCTCTTTATCACTGACCTGAGCTTCAAGGAGTCGCACACCAGCTATAGCTGAGCATCCAGACACTTCCTTTAGTCATGGCACAGCCTCCTCGTGGATCGGTGCAGTGTCACGGTGTAAACATCTGATCGCTGACTCAGGCCTTGGCATGTGGGTGACAAGATGGCCTTTGCGACCGCAGCACAAAATTGGATTTCTCTGTTCCCCTCCTTCTGACTGCTGAGGAAGGGACAGAATTACTGATCTCTCTGCCTCTTCCCTGCTACTCTGGCTGCCTTCGAGGGCACGGGGGAACACAGTTATATTATGTAGCCCTGCCTCTGCAGTCTGGTTTGTGGAGCTCCGACAAGGTCCAAGTAATTCACAAAAGCACAGCTAGGGCCTCAAAGCGCTGGTGTCAGACCAGAGTACAACAAACTGGGAATTGTGCGTGGATTTACATAAGGTACGGGTGAAAACTCAGCTGCTGCAGCAATCTCTGGCTGCACTCTCTGGCGTGAATTGTGCGGGGCACATAGATAATGTTCTGGTTCCTGGCCTTGAAGCATATGAAAATAGCGAAAGCTTAATGCTGTGCTGTTGGGATTCAACTTTGTGAATCCAGGCTTTAAAGAGCTCTCCTGCTCTTCCCAGGGACTGTCGGAGTGGCATGTTGAGGCTTTGTGGTTATTGTCGGAATGGTTCCCAGACAATGTGTGCTCAAGTTATGCACTTAAAGGTTGTTTTCTTTAACTGCCATGCTGAGGCATTCAGCTGCGTGCCCAAAGATTTTCCCTCGAGAACCTGTATTGCTCAAGACAACGTGAAGTTCTTCGCAGCAGTGCACGAGCACTTGGGAAGGAGGATCAGTGAACCCCTGGGTGAGCAGAGGCAGAACAGGAGGGAAAGCTGAGTACAAAGGCACCCAGGGCACGGGCAGTCCCACCGGGGCTGTTGAACCCCAGATAACAAGTTCTGTACCTACTGTGGCACGTTGAGAGGTTTAAGCTTCCCAGGCTGCTTTTTGAAATCACAGAGCTTCGAAGTGTCTCTCCCATCAAAGGCTTTGGGTTGTCTTTACTGCCTGTTTTTTTTAACACCCAGGCAACTTGTGAGAGCTGTAGGCTGGAGCTTGCAGAACCCTTCCACGCGATGGAGGTGCAACTGTCGTTCTCCTTTCTGCAAGAGCAGCAGCTGGGACATCCCAGCGCCAGCTCCCCTGGGTAGTACGGACTGGCAACTCTTTGGCTGCATCCCACATCAGGGCTGACCCTAGACAACAGCGTAAACGGACCCGAGCAGACCAAAGCTAGACTGCTGAACACGCAAGCAGATGAATAGGTGAGGTGAGACGTGCACAGCCTGCTTTTCCCTGCCTTACAGATTCCAGAGAGGATCCAAAGGCAGAAATAATCTATTTTCCAGGCTTGGTTTTGTGCAGGCAGACTTTTGTGAGGAAGCGGTCCCAGGAGGGAGAAATCTTCAGAGATCACCTTATCTCGCTGCATTTCTGCCATCATGGGCTGAGATCTCCAGGGGCTGGGGGAGGATGCAAAGTGAATTCCATGCTTTCGGATCCAGCACAAGGATCCTAGAAGCAATTTGGCTTTCAAGCTCAAACCCCAGCAATTAAACCTAACCTAGATTCTCACACAGCCTAAACCATAAACACTCTACAGCCTGACTGTGGTTGTTAATGAATCTGCTAGAGGAGAAATCAGGACAAAAACTCAAGCGATATCCCTGGCATAAACAAAGTCGGTTCTTCTGTGCAGGGTGCTGTCGTGTTTTTGTACCACACACACACCAAGGGATTATTACATTTGCGTCCCAGAAATTGGACTGAGACTCTCGCTCCTCCTGCAGCACCACAACGCAGGTAACGACAGGGGCTCTAATGACACATCAAAGGCTTCGCTAAGCTCCCGGTAACCATGAGAACGAAGCTGAAGTGGTTTGTTGTACCGTCAGCCCTGGGAGAGGTATGTTTAGCCTGATTCACGCTTCTTGCCATTGTGTTGAGCAGTTCAAAGGACTTCCCATGACTTTAAAGAGAAAAACGTGGTTTCTTTCCTGGATGTTCCACTTTTGGTGCCATCGTGCCAGCAAAGTGAAGAGGAAACATGAGGAGTTTGGGGTTTGATATCAAGACAGTTCTGCATAACTTATCGCTAGTGCCTGGGACAGATTGAGCCAAAGGGTACAGCAGCTGGATTATGTGGTTGCTGGCAGCTTCTCTATTTTTCACATGCTGTTTAGGCTTTATAATGACATTTCAGGGCTCAAATGTCTGTACCTGAACAGGGCATCAGAGCAATGAAGCAAACCTCCATGGCTGGCAGGCCATAAGCTCCCTTGCACAGGGTAAGGGGCAAAGATGAGAATTTCTGCAACAGGCTCATTTACCCAAATGCTGCAGAGGCAGCGGTAATTGTCTGAGAAGCGAGATACATTTCTCTTAGTTTGACATTTTGACGTTTCATTAGGCAAAGCATATGGTGCTGAGGAGTCCTTCGCCAGCAAGAGGAGGTGACGGGGAAGGCCAGCGGGGGTGGGGGGGGAGCGGGTGGGGAATGTGGGCACTCTCCTGAGCAGTGATTGATTCCACAGCTCGTCTAAATACCTCTGCTAATTAGCACTCTGAAAGATGAGTGTGTGCAAGAGAGGCTGCAGGAGGGGGTGAAAGATGGCCGAGGGACGCAGCGGGTGAGCAGGAGCGAGCAGCAGTGCGTGCACTCTGGTCATGGGGAGAGCGTCCTGGGGAGCCAGCACAGCCTGGGGTGTGCAGGGACAAAGCGAAGAGGTTTCAGGCAAAGGAGAACACCTGGGAGGGGGATTGCCTGTGTTGCTTCCCCCTTCGGCAGGGAAGCTGACTCCCTTCGTGTGTTATCTGTCAACGTGCTGACTTCTGGCTGAGTGAAGTTGCTGAACCAGACTCATCTCATTGGAATGAGATGGCGTTTTCTTTTTTATTTAATTTCAGAGGACTTAAAAGCTCCTTCAGTTGTAGGTGAAAAGTGGCAGATAAGGTTGCTTTTTCAGTGGTTTGTTGATGGATTTATTGTGGTGGTATTTACTGTCTCAGCTAATGAAACACACTTTAGATTTAAAATGCAATTGCTGCATTCCCACACACCCATAGAGTCATCCAACATCCATACAAAGTTGTCTCCTTCCCTTGACAATAATTGCTCTTGTTGGCCATGGCCTGGAGAGGGCAGGGGAGGGTACGGCCAAGGCCAGCTTGTGCCTAGCTGGTCTCCGCTGCCATCCCGGCCCACTTTGAGGCTCTTTCTGGCTGCTCTAAATGGCATCCAACCACCAGACCCACAATCTGCGGTCCTTTGAGTCATTCAGCCTTATTCATAGTGGCTGTTGATCACTGCCAAGACTTGCAAACAGTACAGTGGATGAAAAAGCCCTTTCTGCTGTTTTGGGGGAGTTCAGGATACATCAGAAAGAAAGCACTGATCAGTGGAGAAGTCCTTTGGAAAAGCTGACTTTCGGAACACCCAGCTAAGAGCCTTTTGAAATAATAAAGTAATTGGTGAAACCAACAAAGGAATAGGAAGGTAAAAGGGAAAAGTCTTGTGTGGCCTGCTGAGAGAGACAGGGGAAGTGCATCAACCTTTCCTTTACATGAGTTACAGTGACAAATATTAGAAGCAAAAAGTCCATTGCAGTTGAAAAGGACGCAGAAAGAATTGAATGGTAAGATCCGTGAGGGTGAGGACATGCTCGACAAGCTTGCCGTCCATGAAGCTGCCCAGGTGAATTTTGAGCTGACAGAACAAACATCACAAAAGAAACAGAACAGGAGGAGCAAGGCTGTCGAGTCCACACCTTGCTGCCAGGTTTTCATACCTGCTTCTTGAAATCCTAATCTTCATCCAGATTACAAAAGAGAGGCATCAGAGCAAATGAGCAATTTGTTTGTGGTGGCCTTTGAGTGTCCAAAAGAAAACAATTCCAACGATCTGCTGGTAGGCTTGTCTCAAAATCACTGTCAGTCTTTCCATTGACTTCAGTGAGGCTGGGTTGAAATCCTAAAGATTAGGTCATCTTCTGTCTCGTGTAAAACAGGTACACTCAAGTCCAGAGGTGAGGAAGAGATCAGCAAGTTAGAAAGAGTGATTTGTTTCCAAGGAAGTTACATTGGCCACACAGTAGTTCTTGGATTGGCTGAGGAAGCCAAGCTGGGGCCAGATGTAATGCAAGCAGGATAGTCATCATCAGCAGAGTGATTGCTACAGGACATTGTGGTCACTATCCGTGGTACATGGATTCAGAAAGGATTGGCAGACTCAGAGTAGAAAAGGTCCTTGGTCTCTCAGTCACCTGGATATAGCCTCTGAATCATGGAAGCCATAAGCCACTGGCTGCTGGGAGATGACAGCAGTGTGCGGTTTCCTCTGAATCCACACAGGTTTTGTGCTTCTCTGTAAGTATCCACTGGCCTCCTTTACCGGAGGTGGAGTCAGCCTGCATAGACCCAATGAACCTGCTGTGATTAACCTGGCCAGAGTATGGAGCATCGCATCAGCCGCGGCTGGGCTGCGAGCCCTCGGGACCCAACAGTGAATGATGACTCAACAGCCAGCCCCTCAGGGCTTCGGTGCACATGGTCCCCATGGGGCGTATGGGGACCATGTCCTGCTGATGCTGAATAGCTGAGAGTTGTTTATCAGGATCAAACCTGTCCTGATTGCGGAAATTGCTTTTGTAGGGGATTTTTTCCCTCTGTGGAGTAGCTCCTGGGGCACAGCGGGGCAGATGTGCCCAGCGGAGACAGGACAATGGTACCTGGCACTGAAAACCAGCAGAAATGAATATGTGCTGCTGTTGCATTAAGGAGCAGGGAGGTACCACTGAAACACTGTGGGGCTGGGTTCAGAAGGTCTGCAGGGAAGTCATGCTTTCCTTTGCTACCTTGTACATGAATAAAGTGAAGACTTCCCTGTGGTACGATCTGCTCTGCGGCACCGTGACCCCAGTGACCACTGCAAAGGGGTCACATGCCTCACCTCCCAGACATTCCCAAAGGCTGGGTTAACTGGGATTTAAACCCCTGCTGTGGGTGCTGCAGGGGCTCCGGGTCGCGCAGGAGCGTTTTGGCCACCCAGCTCTGCCCCATCCAAGTTACGGCGTCCTCCAGCTGTTTTTTTCTGCTTCTTGATTTAACACCTCTGCCTGTCTCCAGCGGGGATGCCAGCTTTCCTAGACCCTCTCAGAGAAGGAGATGAGGCTGGACGTGGGTCTGAAATCACGAGGTTCATTTCCTCACCTGGCAGAGCAAAATTCACAGCCGGCGGAGAGTTTCCAGCACAGCCGACACGGAGCAGCTGTGCAGGAATTTGCTTGCGCTGGTGTCCGCCTGTCACAGCACCATCTGCCGCCTGCAGCCACCATCGCTGCAGCCAGCGTCGCTGCAGCCTCGGAGATCCCCTGCCACCTCCAAGCCATGGTGATTCTGCTTTGTTTCCCCCACAGGGGTTTTTAGAGCGATTTGTGAACTGCTTGGTTTTGTCCACCAAATTTTTTTATGCTAAGTTCAAAAAGCAGTCCTCATGGTTTTGTTTTTTTTTTTTTGTAGAATCACTTAAGGTTTGTCTACCTGAAAGAAATAACCTTTTTTTTTTTATTTTCTTTTTTTTCCTTCTTTGCTTTTAGCAAACAAAATCTGAACCCTTTATTTTTTCCAGGGTTTGTTTTACATTTGACTAAGCCTCAATATTTTCTGTGAATAATAACATACCCGAATGTTGAAGGAAAATGTCTCAATGGAAGCTTTCCACTGTGCTTCTTGACCTGGGTTTTCCACAAGCCACCTTCAGCCTTAGGTCTGTGCACTTGCCCTTTGCATCCACCTGTTCCTCCTGTCATGGTTTATTTGTTATTTTGCCGAGCCATCGGAAGTGGGTCCTTTTTTTCTACAAATGGTTCCTTCAGAGAAGACTGTGTTAGACGTCTCCTGGGAAGCCGTCTGTCCTGGCTCCCCCTCCTAGGCTCTGGGCTTTGCAGTACTTCAGGAAGGAACACGAGCTTAGAGCTACCTTTTTTAGAGCCTTTTATAACGGATCCTTTTATGTTTGGCTCCATGTTCTGCAGCACACTGCTTTTGTGGCTGTGCCTCTCTCACAAAACCCCTTCCTGACAGGGTATCGTACTGGGATTTGGTGGACGCGTAAAGCCCACAAGTTGTCCTGCACCCCTTGCCCCCAGCCCCAGGACACGCAATTCTGCCTCTGCCCACAGCATCCTCTGCGGTGCCACCAGCGAGGGAAGAGCCGGGGGAGATGGGTTGAGGTGCCCCACATGCACAGGGCTGTCTTGTACCCTGGTGCAACATCTGCAACTTCATGGCTCTGACTGGCTTTGTGCAGCAAGCCCAGTAGTGCTGCAGCTTCCTGACTGAACCATCTGCCAGCCCTCGGCTCCTTCCATACCACCAAGAAGAACAGGCCGTGTTCCCTGGAAGCCCGTTCCTTCTGTTTTCCAGCATGGTCCATGAGATGTCCCCTGGCCCCAGGAATTAATGAGCTCTTTGTGCACAGTACATAAGCAAACAGAAGTCCTGGGCTTTGGCAGATTTTCTGATTGCACTGAGTGGATAAAGGTGAACTCAGTCAATAGGGTTGAGTTTATACAACGGGAAAGGCGGCCAGGTCTGCGTGCCTGCTGTTCTCTCCGCAGCTGATGGCCTTCTGCCCAGAGACCCGGAGGCTGGCGACCACACTGTGGCCTTTGTCGCGTTTGATGAATGCAGGGCAAAGACTCAGTGGCAGAATGGCCCAGTGGGGGCCTCCGCAGCCGTGTGTTTCTGATCATGCCCTGTGTTTTGTCTTGTAGGCTAACGATCCATGCAGAGTGCCCCATGCACCTGGAGGACTTCCCAATGGACGTGCATGCTTGCCCGCTGAAATTTGGGAGCTGTAAGTACCCTGATCAGCCTCTGCAAGGAGGTGGGTACAGAGCTAAAGAACAGTCCTTTGTGTGGCTATTGTTTTCCAGTATTTTAGTAACAGCGTTATTAATTATTGCTAATGATAACGTCACCAAAAATTTGTTTCTGGGCTCTCATACATGCAGTTCCTACCGTTGTCAGAAATGGTCAGCAGGCAAATCTGTGGTCAGTTCAGGCTCACAGGCTGGGTTAGACACCTATGGGTTTGCTGTAAGTTTATTAGGGAAGCGAGAAGAGAAGCTTCCCGTTGCCCTCCCTGCCTCCGGTGGGCAGTGCTGCCTCTTCAGCGCTGCCTCAGCGGGACCAGTGTTGGTGGAAAACTCAGAGATGCTTCTCCTTCATCAATCACCAGGTGGTCCTGGGGGACAGGTTGGGGAAGATAGCAGTGACGTCTACTGCTAGGTGTCCTGTCCAGCTTCCCCACATCACTCCTGCCAGTCTGGGGAGAGCCTGGGATTTCTGGTTGCTCTGTCTCCATGCTCCAATGGAGCTTACAAACCCCTTGCTCCTCCTCCGTCTGTCAGGCAGGCTGCTCTCAAGTAAAAAGCTTGGAAATTCTGGGAATCTCAGTCCCAATACCCAAGGGTCCTGGTACAGGGAAGATTTGCAGGCTGCTGGTGAGTTGAAAGCTGCTCCCAGGTTTGCGGCGGCTCCTCTGCCTGGGCTTCCCTGTCCCTGCCTAGGAACAAGTTCCCTCTTCTCTCCTGTATACAAGTTAAATTTCGTTTGTTTTGTTTGTTTTGTTTGTTTCCCCCCCCCCCAAAAGTGAGTGGGAACCAAATTCCAAGCCACTGATTTGCCATAATGTGGAAATGAATTTCCTAGTCCCGCTCTGGCTGGATTCTTCTCCAGGTCCAATGAACTGAGCATCACTCTCAGTCTCTGTTTGTATTAGATGGAAGAGTTACCCACCTCCAGTTAAAGGATGAGCCCCCACCAGTAATCTTCCTTTTGGACTCTAAGAAAACAGAGAAATCACTACCTTTCTAAACTGATACATCCTTCCTGTAGCCATTTGGGAGTTAACTAAGGAGAAAGTTGAAAAGTTTGATTGACATCAGAAGAAATCATGTTTATCATGTGCATCTGCTCCCCTGCCTCATGACAAAATGCATCTGTGAAACCGGATTATTCAAAACTACTAAAATAAAGTTATTTCTTAGGCAGCACCTAATTAAACGTAGAACTCATTGCCACAAGACATCGCTAAGGCCAGTAAGTAAAATAGCAAGCCTTAGAGGAGGATGAATTATTAATGTTAATTGACCTTGTGAGGAGGGATATAAAATCTCATACCTCAGGCCTAAACTCTGGGATTATTACAAGACTTGCAGGAAGGCAGATTACTCCACATCTAATTGCTTATAATGTTTCTTGGTGAGGAAAAGAGATTAATGTGCATATTTTTGCTGGAACACCCTTTGGGGCTCTTCTGGGTATTTTTACTGATTTGTCCTCTGAATGATGAGAGTTTTGACACAAGCGGCTCAGAGAGCTGCCCCTGATTAGCACTAGTACGGCTCTTTCTAAAGCACCCATCCGCATAGCGTCTGAGCTCACCTCTCCTGTGTTGGAGTAGGATTAAAGTAGTCCTTGCACCAAAAAGCCATTGACAGCTGGAAGCTGCTCATTTGCAAGAAGCTTAGAGCGGGTCAGATTTGTCAGAAGGACAATACCAGGGCCAGACACGTGCTGTTTGAAGTATAGTTGAATTTGCCTCAGTGACCACCTTCCAGTGACCCACCACAATGGCAGCCACCCAAAGAGGGGAGGCAGAGAGCTGGCAGGAGAAGTAAGGGCATCAGGCATTTCATATAGCTTCAGCTGCCCACCTGCACCGTTCCTTGGACCAAGTGCGGTGAAGGTGATGACTTTACCTATCACCATGTTCGCTAGAAGATGGATGTACGCAGCAGAGAGCAACTGCTTCTAAGCCAGTCGTAGGACATTTGTACAGCAGCTGTCTTGAGACTAGGCTAGCACAAGATGTTGCTGAAGTCACCAGCTCCACTAAATGTCAAAGAACCCTCCTTGTTTGGATTGGACTAGACTGCATTGCAAGCGAGGCATTGAGCAGAACCCAAAAAGTTTCATGGCATTAAATGTGTTCCAAGTGTCCATGCCACACCTACATGACACCACGTACGCTTCTGTCCCCGATGACCAGATACGTAGACAACTGTTCTCAGGGATGATGGCAATCAAACTGTCAGCAACTTTCCTTTGTAGACTGAGGGTGGCGGTGGATGAACCGTGACTGCTAGAGCACAAATTGCTGCCCATTGAGGTGGAAGAGCATTGGCAGAGTTTTACAAAGCTAAGCCTGAAAGAGGATGGAGGTCTTCAGAAGCATGTTGAGAGCTGGAAGGAGGGGTTGGAAAAGCAGAGTGTTGAACATCGGATAAGAAGTGCCAGCCTGCACCAGAAGTGCTTAGGCAGCATGCTTGTGTGTTGAGAAACATTGGCTGATCATCAAAATGGATCCCCCACTTTGTACAGCACCTGCTTAGTATTTAACAGGTTTGCCAAAACCCGCAGTGCAGGGATAAGAGTGGTTGTTTTAAAAAGATTAGAGAAATCTGGTTGTTTCAGGATACAATCCTCCACAAAACAGGAGCTGAGACATTTCTGTAGTAGACCTAACCCGTTGCTTGACCTGACCCCAGCCAAAGAATTCCTTAATGTCTTAATAGGAGAAGCTGGTGGTAAAAATTAATTAAAAACTTGTTTTAGTGAACTTTGTTCTTGCCTAAAAAACTGGTGCAGAGTAGGTGTGGACAGGAAGCTTGGGCATTATGGGGGGAAGTAGCTTCTAGTAGAGTCTGGAGAGGCTCAATTTCTAGATACCATGGAACTGGCAAACCCAAGAGCGTGCGTGTGCCGTTGGGAAAGGGAGTGGCTAAGAGGACAAGCGGGGTTTGGTCACAAGGACTTATGAAGGTGATGGTGACTGTGTGTGTTAGAGAGAGGTTTGCATATGGGGAGTTGGGCGGGTGGGTTAGAGAGGAGAACTTGCCAGCCCCTGGAAGGATGCCCTAGCCCTGAGCGCAGCACTACTCCACGCAGCTGTCCGGCGGCACTTGCCTGCTGTTTCTCTTGCGATGTGCGGGCAGGCTTTTCCCAGCACTGCCCTCCCTCACTGCCTGGTGGACTGGCCCAGAGGCTGGCAAACACAGGGTCACGCAGGGAGAAAAAGCATCTCAGTGGGAGAGCGCACAACCTCCAAAGCCGAGAGGCTTGCAGAGGGTTGCTTCTGAATGAGGGTAAAGATTTTTAACTTCTTCTCCTTCACCTAAAATTCAACACATTTAGCCTTTCTCGCCAGCTGCTCCCAGCATGAGTCTCCTGGACCCTGGCATGGCAAGGCTGTGGCCATCCTGCTGCCCCAGCAGCCTGCTGGGCTGGATGCCTTCCTGTCTTGTCTCTGCTTGGAGCCAGCTCTTGCAGAGTCAGCATGTCAAGGGGACAGCATGTCTCTCAACGACAGTGCTCTGCCCCCTCTTCCAGCTCCCTTCCGAAAACCCCAGCTCCCTTTTGCTCGTTTGATTTAACAGTGGCTGAACTGCCTTGGTCTCTGGCCGTGCTTGGCTGTGCTCAGCCCTGTGGCTCTGAGGAACGCACAGCAGGGATTAATATGGCTACAGGCTAATTTTGGTGTGTGTGTATATATATATATATATATTTGGTCAGGCAGAAGCACAAACGTCATTCTTTTTTCTCTTCTTCAGATGCCTACACAAAGACGGAGGTGATCTACACCTGGACACTGGGGAAGGATAAATCGGTGGAAGTAGCAAAGGGTGGATCTCGCCTGAACCAGTATGACCTGCTGGGCCATGTTGTTGGGACAGAGATGGTTCGATCTAGCACAGGTACTTGTGGGATCACGGTGTGATGGATGATGGGCTGAGCCCACTGTCAGACGAGATGGACCAATGGGCTTTGAGTGTCATGATTTGGCATAATTATAGAGGCAGCACCTGTGGGCAGTGAGCGCCACAGTAATTCCCAAGCCACGTGCTGCTGGAGAATATGGCTGGGGACATCTGGAGCAGTCCTCCAGAGGCAGTAAAAGGTCTAGCGTTTAGTGGTTTCCACTGAAAGAGCATTATCATCCATACCCGCTAGACAACTGATTTCAAGCATCTAAAAATGATCTGTTGCGTAGAAAATTTGCCACACCTTGCCCAGCTGGTTCTTGGTACTGTGGATTCATTTGTCTTGGATCCCTTTCCAGTCCCTCAGGAGAGCATTGCGGACAGGGGAGGTGAATGCAACATAATGTTCAGTGTGATTTTCACTGCATCTGCTTACACAAATATTATCATAGCTAATAGAAGATTATCCCAAACAAATGTTTCCTGTGATTAATGACCAATATTAATCATCTTTCTTTCCCATCTGCTGCTCCTCCCTTCCCCTCTGAATCCAGGTACTGATAGCTTCTGTTATCTCATGTGTGTCTCATCTTTCTTTTTTTTCTTCTCTTTTTTTTTCTTTTTTTTTTTTCTTCTGTATGCACCAGTAGTTCTCTCATTTGAGGATATTTCCTCTCTGGTGCACTTGATTTTAATAGTGTCTGTCTGCAACAACTCATATCACCTCCCTTGGGGAAATGTGGGGAGTCCAGGGAACTAAATGTCATAATATCTGGCCCATCTCTCTACTTAAGTTGTAGTAAAATGTACAGATGAATAACCTGAAGTGGCAAGAAAGCTGCTAAAGGCTCCTGTGTGTAATGATTTAGCAGAGCCACGCTAACAACAAAAAGGCACAATAATCCAACAAAATATCCAAAGCTTTGAGTGGAGGAATAGGGCATTGAGGGAAAATAGGGACAGCTGCTTCTTTGGTTTACAGCCCAGCCCTTTAACGACAGAACTTGCCCTGATTTTTGAGATGGTTACAGCGAGGGAAGGTGGAATATTTTCAGGACTGTCAGAGGAAACAAAATCCTTTGTCCTGAAATCCTACTGAAGTACTGTTAGGGTCTCTCTAGGCTTAAGGGATCCTACCCGCAACATGGCTCCCTGGGCTGGAGCAGAAAAGGGATGGGAGGTGGGTCAGGAGAGACACCCAGAGCCATCTTGTGCCTGGGGTGAAGCAGGGAAAACCTGTTGCCTGGTGGTTTATTGGCACTGATTTACTGTCCCACAACCATTTTGTAGTGAATTAAAGTCTCTGGAAAAGTGTTTTGAAAGGACAAATGCTATGTGGAATTCACCCAGGCTACACTGGGGCACACGCCTGGCGTGGCAGAGCAGCTGTGTGTGCACGTGCAGAGTCAGTGCCGACGGTGTGCTGCAGCACGGGTCCCTCCTTCGCACGGCTGGTAGGGTGGCATGCCATACTGTAAGATACCAGGGCATGCCAGCCAGTGACAACGTGACGTGCACGCTGCAATTTCACGTAAGAACTTGAAAGTTTGTTCAGGACATATCTTTAGTGGTTTAGAGATGGACTGGTGGTCAGCTGGCCCCATCCTGGAAAGCACCGGCGGCTCAGCATCTCTAACCGGCTGTCTCTGCAGGGGAGTATGTCGTCATGACCACACACTTCCACCTCAAGAGGAAGATCGGGTACTTTGTGATCCAGACCTACCTACCCTGCATTATGACGGTCATCCTGTCCCAGGTCTCCTTCTGGCTTAACAGGGAGTCTGTTCCTGCCCGAACGGTTTTTGGTGAGTTTGCGAGCATGAGGCAATTCTCTCAGGCCAGGGGAGAAAGGCACCAAAATGGTGGGAAAAAGACTGAGCATCAGAGCTGGTTACCTCCAGGCCTTGACCAGCTATTTCCCAGAATAGTTCTCAGTGTCTTCCCAGTGCCCCTGCTTCCACTGAATCACTGCAAAAATACTCCTGTCCATGTTTCTGCTACAAGCCAAGCCATAAATATTAAGAGTAATCAAGGTATTGATCATCTAATTATATGCATTTGGCTGTGTCTGCTTATCTGTATTGGCTTTTGAGTTGAGGAGAGTATAGGTACATGGGGAGGCATTTAAAGCTCTACCTTTGAAATTGCTAATGTGCCCCTGGTCAGAGCTCCACATAACAAGTTCCTGGGCTGAGGCAGGAGAACTGGATGGTAAATATATTGTTATTATTTTCTTCAGCTGGTTTCAGATCCTCTCTCTGAGGCAAAGTGCCGGGCTGGCGTGGCACATATATTAATAGCTTTTACGAACATTTAACAACAGAATTGCTTTGTGCTTCCCTGCCAAGACCTTTAGTTCAGGATTTACACGCACACGTTCACAGACCAGGTGTGATGCTGCAGGATTGCATTTCCTGGAAATAACAGTGCCCAGCAGATACCGCTTAACAGAGAGTGTATTGGACAGAAGTCACCAAGCAGAGAGGGGATATATGGTACCGCTTGCTCCTGTTTTTGAATAAGACAGAAAGTGATGCGGTTGCAAAGGTCATGAAGCATTTTCTCTGTAGCAAGAGTCATGATAGAAATAATCCCACAAATCCAACAATGCTGATGTCCTCCTTTCCAGACCCTCTCCGCAGGCATGGACCTTGTTCCTGTGCTGTGGACTGGAACAGGATGCAGGGAGGGTCACAGGTGGTTCTTCACCCTCCTAAGTGAACTAGAAGGGAATCATTATGGACTTCGTGTCCACTGGGGCTTGTGAAATGTAGGTAATGAACAAGCTTTAAAATGTACAGTTGACCTCAGTTTCTTCCCATTAGCACCGGGTTGCCTTCCCTTCCCTGGCGATGCAAACCCTATAGTGATCCCCAGGGTCGAGTGCAGCTGTGAGGAGCTGGGTGGTTAGTATGAACAGACTGGTTTGCACGATCCAGACTGCAAAAGCTGTGTTGAACAGTGATAACAGCAAAGAAGAGGGAATACAGTCCCTTAGCACTGGTGTTTTCATCCCGGAGAATGGAAAAGGGGGCAGCTCAGACAGAAACCCTGTGCAAAATAGGACCAGACATATGTAGAGAGCCATCGATGATCTTTCCTCACTCATCTATCAATAAATCATTTGCAACTAAACCCCACAGAGTGCACACCTGGATCCCATGTCTGTCCGTGCCTCAGGTGGGCTCTTACATCTGCATCGGTTCTGGAGTGTCTGCACTCCCGACACTGGGAGCGCGCCGTTCTCTGAGGGTACTCGATTCCGTCCTATGTTATCCTGAGAGTTGCAGTTAGACAGGTTTCCTCGAGTAGCAGCTCAGATTGAACGGAAAAGAGCTGACTGAAAAATTAAAACCTACCTTTGTGAAAAATGTCTTTGCTCCCAAGTTGCCTTGCTTTCCTATTAAGAAAATAATGAGAATTCCAATTGTTTATTCCTTTTCTTGCCCCTCAGAAAGTATTGTCAACAATATTATTGAAACTCTTCAATTACCAGGAGTATGGCTTAAAGGAAGTGAAAATTAGTCGATATTTTTATAATGTTTTTAATGCATTTTTAATTGAAAAGCATATTATTGGGGAAAATGAATAGCAATGCTTGCTTGCTTTAATGAAAAAAGCTTTAAAAGGCATTTTGCAACAGTTCATTTTATTAAGAGATATCATAGTGACACTCATTCTGGCAGCTTGGGCCACTGATGGGTGCCTGGCTGTGCCAGCAGGTCCCAGGATCCCAGGTATCCATCCATGCAGGTCACAAGATACTATTTCCAAAATGTTGAGAGAAGCGCTTTGGATGAGTGGCCAGTTTCTGGTCTTCCGTGAAGTTCCCAACCATCTAGCTGTCCTTTTTACTGTTATTTTATTATTTTCATTTTATTGCAAAAACAACAGGAGGCTTCTCCATGGCATATTCTACATGAGGGAGCTGGGTCTGTCATCACACAACTTACCCTACTAGCAGATGAGGGACTGAATGCAGGTGCCTATCTATGAGCTAGGACTCTTTTCTAGTGAGCAGAGATCTAGTCAATGGAGTTTGGGGAAGATTAATCTCATCCTAATGCAGATGTTTGCCACTGATAATGTGAATTGGAGGTATATCAAAACTGAACCAGAAGTCCCCGAACAACCTGAAGTTGGCCCTGATTCAAGCGGGGGTTGGACAAGCTTAACTCCCTTCCAGCCTGGACGGTTTCGTTATTCTATGAATTGTACCACGGACTTGTGCTGGGTAAGACTCCCTTAATTACAGCCGGAATGTGGGCCACATGGCTTAGAGGCTAGCTCCTCAGTTTACATGATGGAAATGGCAACTGTGTGGTTTGAGGAGAAACTGTGTGGGTACGAGTGTATGGTCTCACGCCATCCTTGTCTCCTGCTGTCTTTCCACAGGTGTCACCACCGTCCTCACCATGACCACGCTAAGCATCAGCGCAAGAAACTCGTTACCTAAAGTGGCGTACGCGACGGCCATGGACTGGTTCATAGCCGTCTGTTATGCCTTTGTGTTTTCTGCGCTGATCGAATTTGCCACCGTCAACTACTTCACCAAGCGCAGCTGGGCTTGGGATGGCAAGAAGGTGCTGGAGGCCCAAGAGATGAAGGTCAGCCCTGTGGCCAAGGCCAGGGAGGAGGGGGTGGTGAAGAAATGCTGCACGAGAGAGCTGCGCCGGGGACAGGAGTGGGTAACATGCAGCCCCACAGCACTCCGGGAGGCTGGATGCTACCTACTGGAGTCCCCAGCTCAGTTCTCAACTGGAGCAGTTCTTCAGGGTCAAGGGAGGAAGGGCTTGGAGGGCTGGTCACTGTGCTTAGCTGGAGAAAAACACCCAGGCATGACTGCTCGCTGTTCCCTCTGTCCTGCACAGCCATTTGCCAGTGGAAGCGTGAATGCATGCATGTTTTGGTCTTGCTCCGCTAGTGGTTTCCTCTCTCTTTTCTTCTCCCTCTATCCCATAAGTGCCCCATTCCATGTTGCTAGCATGCCACACAAACCCAAATATGCCACGGGATGCCAGCCTGGCCAATGGAGATGGTCCTGCTCTGCTGTGTCCCTGTGGCTCGTATCCCTGACTGTAGGTCTCCCCTGGCGTGGGCAAGCATGGTGCAGTGATGGGAAGGTCTAACGCTCTTGCTGTTGCCCACAGCTGCCGGCAGCTGCTGCTTTGTAAGTTCAGGCCAAGAGGGTGGGCGGGAAGCAAGCAATCAGAAACGGCAACTGGCAGTAAATTAGTGCCTGGCATTACCTACGTTTTCCCTTCTCGCTCGGGATCAGCCTCTCTGGCAGCTTCCTTCCTGACAGCCACCGCTATCCCTGCTCGTGTCCCCTCCCTCCTAACTGATTTAATCTCAGCTGAGTAGAGAAATAGCTTACTGTAGCATGCTGCTCCTTGTTTATATTTATTGAATCAATTTGAAAATCAGCTTTGTCCTTGTTCTTGGTTCTGGAGCTTTTATATTTTCCTCCTTTGCATTTTAATGTGTTATTTTAAATTATTGTGGGTCTGTATGCAAATACCTGGCAGAATTGAAGTAACTGTTGGAAAGACAACAGCCAGTCATCTCTCTGGTGTGGAGGTCAAAGCAGGAGAACAGAGGCCTTATGGAGAACCACAGCCATCACTGGGTATTGAATGCCTCTCCCTTGTGTTTCTTGGACTCTCTCTATCTGTTTGCTTTTGCAGCTGTGGTCTGAGCAACAGACTCATGGCAGAAAGGCTCCAGAGGAGGCCAGTTGATGGTCTTCTACTTCCATCATGAACAATAATGCTAGTCTGGCCTCTAGAGATGAGAGAAGCCTTTCCCGGGTCATTGGCATGAGCGAAGGATCAGAACAGGTCCTCAAAGCAACCATGTCCCTTTCAGGATGGGCAAATCAGCACAAAGTCAGGATTCACACAGCCCTGGGCAGTTATGTGAACCAGGCACAGCCGAAAGAGCAGCAAAAGCTCAAAAGCTTTGCTTTGTCATAGAAGCAGCATGCTCCTTAATGTATTCATTGACCCAGCACTGCAAGACTAACGGTGCTGAAACAATAGGGTAAGAGCATGCAGGGTGTTTGTGCACATGGTAATCAAACAAGAAAACAAAGCAGGACCAGGAACGCTTCAGAGGGAGTGCTCTGTGTGAGTGTGCTGCAATTGGTATCAGGCTGGAGAATCAGGAAAGACTCCAAATTTGTGGATGCTTTTTCAAGCCAGCCCTGATCTTTATCTTAGAAGGTGAATGAACTCCCGGTCCCTGCAGGTCAGAGAGCTCCCTCAAGAGTGGTGGGATTTCAGGGAGCTTGGGAATATGATGTGTCACCAGATTTGCTTTTCAGCTTTATTCCATTGAATATTTCCAAGCTGTGAATTTGCTATGCAATGAAGGTGCCTCGTTGGCTCAGTTTCAGCCTTTAATTAGCTCTTCTTGAAATAATTGACAAGCCAGGTGGTTGAAACCACAAAAGAAAGAGGAGGCAGAAGAATAACTATTGGCATTTTAAAGTGTTTGTACCAGTAGTAAAACTACCAGTGACAAGCCCAGGCTGAGCCCTGATCTCTGGAGAGCCTCCCCCCAGCCAAAAAGAATGCTCTTTATTGATGTGATGGAAAGGATCCTCACTCCAGGTTTCATTGTTTCCTTGCATGAACATGAAAAAAAAATCAATAAGCATCAGCTCTTCCCTCACCTCAAATGTAGGCAGCAGCAATGCTTCCCATCCCATTTGAAAGAAGTCACTACCTTGCAAAAGCTACTGGTTGCTGACAGGCACTGCCAGCGTGTTCACCCTCTCAGGGCTGGTTCCATTCTTTTTTTCTCCCCTTCAGCCAACCCATCGGTTTAGATGGGAATAGTGCTTTTTTTTCAGGTGGAATCTAACATGATGGGTTGATCTTGGTGAATTGCTGATCTCTGCATCATAAATCATCATGATGATGTTATGGCAATAACCACGGTTGGGTTCTGGTTTGAGCTGGGAGCTACTCTGCATGTTCTCTGGAGTTCTCCTCTAATGAAAGGCAGCCAGATATCACCACAAGTGTCACCAAAAACCCCCTTTGGTGTGCACACAGATAAGATTTGAGTAATGCTTCTTGGACCCAAAGATTTTTCCAAGCCTTTCCTGCTTGCAACCAGTAATCACTAATTGTGGATGAAGGATTTCCTCTCTTTTTGCATGGCAGAGTGGCTGCAAACAACCTAGAGGTGCAGATCAAATTGGAGAGAAGTGTCTGGATCCAATGTGGAAAACTTGTTAGTAAAGATGATTTTTAAAAAAATGTCATCAGGAGGAAGGTGGGAGATGGCAGTAGTTGGGGAAGAGCGAGAGGCCAAAGAGATGGAAAGATGAGTGGTTTTGGTAGCCAGCGAAGCTCCTCATCTTCAGCATCCTCAAAATATCTTGTCAAAAGGATCCACTTCAGGACAGAAGGGCTGTGTCTGAACAGAGTGCAGATCTATTGCATCCCATCCATCCTAACCATAGGGATGGCCATCTCTAGAGCCAACAAGGTCAATTCCTGAGCGGCTGTTACAGTGAGGATCTGGAGAGATAACCATTAATGGTGACTTTGCCACTGGGAAACTCCTTAAGTCTGCAAGGATGACATTTACCAGGGAGTTCCCTGCAAAAAAGGGTTGTCTGTTCCTCAGAATGGAAGATGCTTTGGAAGATGCTTACGTAAACCCACTTCCGCCTGCGACACAATGTCTATGCATAAAATCTGATTTAGCTCTGAATCTGTTCTTGTACGATATCGGCCTGAAATCCTGAGTGGCAAGAAGCAACAAAAACAATACAAGTAGCTGCAGTCAGACACACAAGAACAAGGAAAAACACAGGAGGAATAGTCCTGGATCTTTATCCTTCTCATCCTTAAGACAATAATCCTGCAGTGTGTGGTAAGAAGGTTAGGTCCAGGCTTTTTATGTACTTTTCACATGCCTTTTCACTAAGAAAAAGTCATGAAAAAGCATTCTCCAAACCTCTCTGTTGATGTGATCATCATGGTTTTCTTTCTTATATTTTGGAACTGACAGACATGCTCGCCACTTGCGCTAGGTGCCTTTTCCACTGACTGAGTAAAGCCCAGCTTTTTGTCCAACCTGCTCTCCAGCAATTCTGAAGTTTGCCCCTTGATCCAGGTCCCTTGGGAATCATTCTTCTTTCTCCTTTGTTTCTTTCCATTTATGGCATCTTTATTGCAATCCCCTCCTTGCCAACAGAGAGGAACGAGAACCAACCTTGACAGGCCAATATTTTCAACCAGCTTGAAGTCTTACACACTGATGGGGTGGTTCAGACCCATCTCTTTTTTTTTTCCTGCCTCACTATGGTAAATATGTTTTTGCTGGGACTTTCCCTTGCTGACCATGCTCTGCAGCCCATGTGTCCTTTTGTCCTACTGCACTTGCAATCCCCTGTAGCTCTACATAGCACCACAAGTGATTTATGTTCTCAGCATCTTCACTAGAGTCCATGTATCATTCTTCGACAACACTTCACCCTCTTTCTCTCAACACTGTCTTGGTGGTGTGTTGGGCTGACTCCATCCAACCTCTGTGTCTTTGTCTGGTGATCCAGGGAGCGTAAGATCACTGGGCTCTGTCCCACATAGTCTGAATGAAGAGATGGGAGGGATGAGTGATGCCAGAGGTTACCGCAGCAGCTGACAGTAACCTGGCATTGATGTAGCCGGCTTGTTAAGGCAAGATTGCATTGTTCGGAGCCTTTGGCTCTGCTCAGGGTACAGGCATCTCAGTGTAAAACACTTCGCTGCTGTTCTCTGATAGGATCAAGTCTCTGGCACACTGCAGAGGGGAACTTTGGCTGGCATGAGAAGGATTGACGTTTGCTGGAACAGCAGCTGCAGTCGCTGGGCTTTGAATTCTAGGATACGAGTATGTCAGAGACTAGAGCTACTTGGAGGTCGTTAAAGTGACTTTTCTCTAGAATGTCAAGTGGCAGACACCTTGCATTTCTCAAGTACTGCAGATGTTAGTGATGGTCACCTTCAGAACGGCCTGTCAGAGGGATACCGCTTCCAACCCAAATTTCTAGCCAAGAAGCAGGTGCAGAGAACTAAATCTCCAGCAGATCATAGGCAGAACCAGTTGTTCCCACAATTTAGATGTTTACTTATTAACTCCTCAACAGAGAGGCTTGACAACAAGAATATTTAACAAAAACACTGTTATTTTCCAGTACGTGTGTTGTGGAAGAACTTGTCAGACTGCAACATCCAGGGAACATATTTATCTCTAGACCAGCTTTCACAGCTTTTTCCTCAGGAGAGCAGCGCAGAGACAGCTTTGCACGGTGGTTCAGTCTCCCTGTGCCCAAACAAGGCCATAAGTGCAGGAATTGCTTTGCAACATAGATAATAAAATAGGACGAGTTTTCAAAGCAAATGTGGGGGTTCCTCCTGTTTCTCCACTCTTTCCTTATGTTTCAGTAGGATGTGGACCTCCTCACGGATAAAGGTGCAGGGGGAATGCTGGGGGCTACTTTGCAGCTAACAGCAATAAGCACATTTTGCTTTGTTTGATTGTCAAAATCTTGCCTGAAACACTTATTTATAAAGCACAGCCCGGTAAACTTCGGGCTGAACCATTTCTTCTGACATCTCAGGAGCAGAGCAGAGCACATCCAGAGCACACACAGGTGCCTTGGTGGAGGCAGTGTGTGCTCTGGGTGCTTCCCAAAGGCCACCCAGGCTCCCAGCTCTGACCAGGGCAGAAGATTCCATAGGCAGTTGGGAAAAGGCCCTGGCTGTAGGCTCCCAAGCCTCTGTACTACCTGAACAGCCTGATCTGAGGTCCGGAGAAGTCCAAGTTGGTGCTTGGGGGCTCTGGATCACACTAATAGGAGCAGCAGCTTGCTATCGCCACCCTCAGCATTCACGTTTACCTGACTTTCCTCCATTTTAGCCTGCTGCTTTCCGACGCCTTTGGCCAGGCAAGACGGATCCACTTTCCAAGCTCTGGGGCAGAAAAGCCAGCCAGGTTGAAAATGTCATGTGACTTGTAGTCATCTTATTCCTGTAACAAATAATGTGGCTGATTAATACTAAAATAATCGCAGGGCACTTCAAATTACATTCTGCAAACAACAATGTGGTTTTCATTTCATTACTGATTATTAATTATTTTATTACCTCCTGTAGCTGTGTTAATAAGTAATCATACTTAAACATATTTAAATGTTTTAGAAGGTGAAATGTCTTTAGTCCTTTATTTGCTCCTTGTCAGCTCTTTAGCAGGCAAAGTTCACCTCCTATGCAGGGGGTACGAGTTAACATAGCTCTAATGATTGCAGAAATCAGTCTCTCAGTTAATCGTTAAAGTTCATAACACCCTCTGCATAAAAGACTGTGAATATGGTCTGATCAGTGGTTTAGTCTGATCTGGAGTCTGAAGACATTTAGATCTCTTTCTAACAGCAAGTTAATTTCTGTAATTGCTGGCATTATTACGAGGCTGCAGGCCTGGCTATGCTGTTATTGCAGAGGGGTTTAGAGATTGCAAGAAGTCTGCTTCTAGTGTCCCTCTGAAAATCACTGTGGAAAATTCATTTCCTAAGGTAACCAGAAATATCCATGGAAATTGTGGACACATTTAAAATGGAAGTACAGCATGAAAGCTAAAGCCCTTGGAGTATCTCTGCAGAGCAGACTGGGCGAATCTGGCCTTTCCAGCTTCCAGTGCTACCCGGTGATGCTGCCTGCTAACAATTCCCAGACTAGGGTGGGGAGATGAACAGGTCCTGCTGGCTGCATGCTCTCCCCTTCTCCTGATGGCCACTTTGTACATGGTTCCCTCACAGGTACATGCAAGGCTGTGCCAAGAACCCCTGGGAAATACCTGGATGAGCCTTACCTTGTGCTTCAGTTGCTTTTGAATAGAAAATGAAATCCAAAGTCATACCTTGTTCTGAGTTTAGATATTAGATTCCCACCGTGAGTCATTGCTGTGTCTAATGCTGGCTCTTGGTGTAATTACGGCGGACACCGCATGGAGTACATGAATGCTGGGACATGTGCCTGATGTCTCCACGTGGACAGACTTCATTCAGTGGGCTTCTCCTGGTAGACCTGGGTTGCTTTATACAGTATGGTCTATGGTGCAGCTTGGTCTCAGGACCCTGACAGCAACAGGAAGAACCCCAGAGTGGGGGCAACACCTATCATGACTTCCTAGCTCCGTCTTCCTGTCCATTCATCTTCATTAACATCTGAACTGTGTGTCTTCAGCATCTTCCGACATCCTTCTGTACATCATGTCTGACACATAAGTGCCCCTCTTACCATTTGCTATGCAAACTCTCCTCCCTTCAGCCTGGACAGCACGGCTGTCCCTGGAGCCTCATGGGAGATGTGCACTTATCTCCCTTGATTTCCAGCAACCTGTAGATATGAAGGCAAGAGAAAAGGCTTCCCTCTGCCCTATAGTGCCATGTTGAGCAATCCTGAAATCCAGTGCTAGCGCAAATGCCTTCCATCTGTTCTGTATCTTATCTCCTCTCACCTGACCCACGAAGCAGGCCAGCAAAGCAAGAAAGTCAAGTTCCTTCCCCAGGATGACCAGACGGGGTGTCCTTCTTTTCTAAAGACTACATTCCTGCATCATCTCCCCGTGGCTGAACCTTACATGCAACAGATAACACTGCCCAGCTGAGAGAGAAAACAAGGAGTCTGTATAGTTTGAGCCTCCATTCACTTATACTGTACCCTGGCAGTACACAACATAGACCTGGCAGCGCTCGGCCAGTCAAGGAGTCACCTGTCTGGGGCAACTACTGCTTGAGTGCATCTGCACACACCTTTTTATACCACTACTCTGATCTAAGGGGCTGCAAGGAGGCTACAAACCCAGCTTCAGTTATTTTACTTGCAGCAGGACCTAGCTGCCAGGACATCTTTGTGCTACATGCTGCATGCCAGGCTTACATGAAGTAGCAGGTCCACCATAGTCCAGCACGGTCTTATGCTCCAGCAGCCCTCAAGTGGCAGATGTCATGGGTCCTGGCCATCTTCTCACCACATCTTCCTTCCCTTCCACAATGCCTTCTTCTTGGTCTCTTGCTCCTCACACCCTTTTCCATCTTCTCATCCAGGCAAACAGGTAAACTCAGAGGACAAAATGTTCTCCATGCAATTTTACAGTCACTTCACCTCTATTATGTTTTTTTTTTCTTCCACCTTCCCTAGAAAAAAGAGCCAGTCGCACTAGCGAAGAAAACCAACAACACCTACAACATTGTTGGCACCACATATGCCCTCAACATTGCCAAGGACCCAGGCCTGCCCACCATCTCCAAGAGTGCTGCTGCCACTGCTACTGCCACCAATGTACCCCCCAAGATGCCCCGCATAGAGGAGAAGCTCCCAGAGAGTAAGAAGACATACAACAGCGTCAGCAAGGTAGACAAGATGTCCCGCATCGTCTTTCCAGTCCTCTTTGCCATTTTCAACTTAGTCTACTGGGCCACGTACGTAAACCGGGAGTCAGCTATCAAGGGAATGATCCCCAAACAATAAAACCGCTCACACAAACCTTCCATCAGTAAGCACCACCCAGGCAGGGCTTTCTTCTTTCCTGTTTTGTTTAATTATTATTGTTCATTTGATATTATTACTATTAGATTGTTATTTTATAATGTAAACAAAACTGTGATTTTAATTTAATCCCGTATACGTTAGTTTCATTTTACTTTGATCATGAAAGGAAAAAAAAAAAGAAGGATCAGAACAAGTTGTGCCTCTAACATTGTGAGTCTGATGTCCACCATCTGTCCTAGTCACCCTGTGCTTCCATCTCTCCTCCTCCACCTCCTGCCGTTCCCACAGTCTGCATGCAACTGCCATTCCACGCTCCGCTCTGCTGGGGGCTGCTGCAGCGGTCCGCCCCCCTCCTCCTCTTCTGTGATGGACTGCCCTAGCGTGGTGAATCCTCCTAGTGGCCCGGGCTCAAGGATGTGGAGGTCTCCAGAGTCAGTCAGTCAGTCAGGCTGCTCTTCAGTGCCTGGTGCTTTGTGTACTCCCTGGGCTGTGGATGCAGGTGAGCTGGTCCATTGAGGGAGCAGTGTGGCATGGGCCGCCTCGAAGCCCAATGTCTGCTGGGGTGAACCCACCACTGCTGTGGTCAGTGGAGCCATTGCATGGGTGGAACAGGGTGGCAGCATCTTGTAGGTATCTACAGGGCTTCTTCCTCTCTGTCTTCACCAAACCCAGCTGCTGATTTCCTCCATGTTTCTCCCCAGACAAGAAGAGGCGAGAAAGGTCTTATCTGTCTGCCATCCTGCACTCTTGGGGCAAGTAATGTTAGAGGGTGGGGTGGTTCATACCAGAGAAATAATTTTTCTCAGGGTCAGTCAGGAAGTCAAGACAGGAGCTTTATAATGCCTTGGAGAAGATTAGAGCTGTGAGGCCGCATGCATTCAGTGTCAGGACAGGAAGCCATAGAGTTTGTGTTCAGATGGGTGGTTTATCACTTTGTCTTATCCCCATCCACTTATCCTTCTCTGTCCCAGCCCTTTTTCCAGCTCCCCATTCATCTTGCTTTGACTACACAGCAGTCTTCAGTACTATCTCACTGCTCGTGGGTGGATTTTGGCAGAGAAGCCCGTACCTCTCAGGTGAGCCACACTGATGGGGAGGAGCACAGTGCCAGGGAAGTCCAGCTCACGGCACATCCCTGCTCTGGTGCACCAGAGCAGCAGGGATGTTGGTTCAGGCCTGCTCAGGTGCAGGCTCTTTCCTGTGGGATGCACTGGGGGCCACTTGTGGGTGTGTCAGGGGACAGTCGGTCCCCAAGTACCTACCTGCCCCTGGTGAACAGATGCAGCTGGGCATCCTCAGCACCATCGGAGAACAGCAGAAAGGGCTCTTTGAAACAGCAGGGTGATACTGCTGTCCCAGAGAGCCACGTGAGCCACATGCCGTCCTACAAAGCCATTGAGATAAGACCCAACTCTAACACCTGCACACTCTTCCAAGGAAAGCCCTCCAGTGCCTTGAAGAGAGATGCTTTCTCCCTTCCTGGCCACCACAGTCAAGGACCCAAACCAGTGGTTGTCTCCTTCCTAGCAGCAGCACAAGGTGGTGGCATCCAAGCCATCTGTCCCCCCACCCTGGTGCCCAGACCCATGGACACACTGTCCTGCTACAAGGAAGGACATTCTGTGCCTGGTGAGTTCTGGTCCCCAGCCTGTGGGCAGCACCGATCCTGCCAGCAGCCCTGCTCCCAGAGTAGGATGCACCCCCTCTTTCCTGGGCCTCCGTCTGCCCCCCCCTGAGTTGCCCCCAGCACGTTTTGGGTGCATGCAGCCAGGCTGAGGCCCCAGCACCCCCAAGGTGATGTCTTCAGCATTGCTTTGAGCCCCTGTGCCGAGCTCAGTTTCCCCCTGCCAGTGCAGGAACGGGGCTGAGCACAAGGCACAGGATTTGCCCCACCTGGAATATCCATGGGGACAGCAGGACAGAGCAGTGAAGGCCACGGCACTTTGTCCTGCAGTGTGGGTGGCATTGGTGCATGTCCTGCCCGTCCCTTTACCAATCTTGCTGGCTCAACAGCAGTGCAGTCGCTCCCCCTGCCTACAGCTGCGGTGAGGAGAGGAGCTCGGAGACATCTAGCTCGGTCCTCAGTGCGTTCAGTCCACAAGCACATCCACACCAGCAGGCAGCATCGGGCAACTTGCCCCCAAGCCGATGCTAAGGAAACCAGCTCTCTCCCCATCGTCCCCTCCAGCATCCGCACCCCAAACCACCCATGATGTTTCTACAGTGCCTTTCATTCCCGGGTGCTCCCTGCTGGGTGGTGAGGAGGGGAAAGCCTGGGAGCTTTCCCCTTTTGCACCCAGCATCGGGTTGGAGGAGCCGAGGGAGGATGCACCATCTCCAGCCCTTCTGCCGGGCAGGGGGGACATCCTGGCTGCTTTTGCACCTGGGGCACCCGGGTCCTCCTAGCACTGGCCGCCTGCTGCTGCTGCAGCCACCGCGCTCCGACAGCCCGGCCACCCCAGCACTGCCCCACCGCAGCTCCGGACCCCTCGCCACCGAGGCGCCCCGTGCTCCATCCACAACAGCACCATCCCCTCCAGCAGCGAGTGCCGTTTCTGCCACCCTTCTGCTCCCTGGGGCTTTCCAGTGGGAAGTGTTACGCTAACCAGCCGTGAGGCTGTTTGTTTTGGAAACTACTTGGATGTCATTTTCTTAAATAAGCTAGATGAAGTGTATCTCATCAAACATTCATGTCACTATAATACTCAGGCCTAAGTGAATGGAATAGAAACCCTATAAAAAGCAAAACAAACACAATAAAATGGTAACAAAGAGTATATTGTGTTTACTAACAGAATTACATCAAAGGCAAGATTAAATATGGGATCCGGTGGCTTAGCTGACTTGAGCTGGCCCTGGCACAGAGGTGGTCTCCTCTGCTAGCCTGGGCATTCCCCAGAATCTCCTCTAACCCGAGGGCCATGTCCTACCACGCATCGCCTCGCTATGTGTTCCTGTGTCTGTTGGAGCCTGCTTCGCAGAGCTCTCTGTAAATTGTCAGGTCTTACCGTCGGCTTCTTAGCAGCCCGAGCAGCCGCGGGCGCTGCCTTTGCTGCCCAGCCGGGGCCACGCAGGCTCAGCGTGGCAGGGTGATGCTCGGGGCGCCGGGGCTGGACCTCTCTGTGGTGCCGGGCACAGCATCGGGGCGGCATCTGAGCCTCCTCCCTTCCTGCAGGTGATCCAATCTGTCTCGGCGAACCGTCAGGGTGAATCTCCTGCCTGTCTCTTCCCCCAGTCCTTCCCTCCCTGCGACGCCGAGACTCTTGTCCCTCCCCGGGACACAGCCCACCGATCTGGCTTGTCGGTGACACCCATCTGCTGGCTCATCTTCGCTCTTCCCGACTCCAAAACTTTCAGTCGCTGCCTGATAAAAGGCTGCCTTCCTGGATCTGCATTAACACGCCTTGAAAGCCAAGTCTATTCCCACCAAAGCCTGGCACTGGCTCCCAGTCTTTTTGCCAGCTGGAAGCAGAAATACCGGCATCCTTTGGTTAAAGACAACAAACCAAACAGGATTTGTAGTTTGGCTTCCAAGCAGGGAAGCATTTTGGGAAGATAGTTATAAATAAGTGGTTTAACATCTCCTGCCAGCAGACATCACAGAGAAGATAATGTTCTTTTTTTTTAAAATCTGTCAGCGGCTCAAATTGGGACGTTTCCTTCCCAGCTAACATGAGGCTGCTGATGGGGGCTTCTTCTAAGGGCACACTGGGCCAGTGCTAACCTCACATCAGTTACTGGGGTTTACTGCCTGCTGCGATAGTATCTAAGGGCTACATTTTTATAATTGGTCCTGTATAGCAACAGACCTGTACATGGCCATTGATAGTCTAATCCACAGCTGTGCACAGAGTGGGCACTTAGTTTGGCTGTGAACCTCAGTACTCTCATATTTCTTTTCTTTCGGCAAGGCCCAAAGCCTCCTTGACTTGATGAGAGTCTCCTGGGCAGGAATTAGAAGTCTTTGAGGGTGATAAAAATGATCTGTTCAGTCTGCACTCCTGTTTTGTACCGTGCATCATCTGGGACGCACACAGTGCAGTCCAAGCCTGCAGTTGCATTCCTCCTGAAAATGTCAGAGGGACATTTTGGCGCTGGCAGCTTGCCTCTTCCCTCCTCGGGAACAGCACATGGGCAAAAGCAGTGTGGCTTTTGGGAGCTCCACGACCCGGGGAGGCAGGGGACAGTTCAGCTGAGGTCCTGCAAGCGGGCAGGGGAGGCAGCGCGTGGTGGCTGCAAGTGCTGTGTTACTGCTGTGACGTTTCTGCGGGGTGACATGAGAGGGATGGGGGAGAAGTGATCCCTCAGTGCCACCCGTTCTTCTAAAGGGCTGACGGAGTTACCCCCATACAATGTCTCGAAAGCTTCTTGGATATCACCAAGCAGGAACGTGACACCCGAGACAAAGCTTCCCAGTTCTCCTCCATGCACGGAGCTCAACATGAGCAAAGCTGGCTTCGCCCCCCCCCGGCCCAGGTTTTACAGACAAGTGCTGTGGCCAACACAGCTCACCCCTGTCCTGATCCCCACCACCTTGGTGGCACTGGCAGGGTCCTAGTTCATTTGCTGTAGGATGTCCCCTGTGCAAGCAGACCCCATGCTTGCTGTTCCCAGACCCAAGCCATGCACGCAAACAAGGTCACAACCAGCCTGTTTCTGCAAGCCTATCCTATGGTGCATTCATTTCTCATCTGCTGCCTTGATTTCTTCTGTCCATATCTTGGATTCCTTTCAGCCATCCCTTGGGGAAGATTATAGGAATATCCTGGAAGGAGTTTCTCTTGCTCCAGATCACCTTGCGTGGGAAGACTCTCTGTTCTGCTAAGAACTTCTCTGAGACCTTCAGAAACCTGGAGCTGTTGCCTCTCCCAAAGGGTGCTGTAGAAACAGTGCTCTTTGCAGTCACTGGAGGAACAGAGCAGTTAATCACACACCGCTGTTAAAGGAAGGATCACGGTCAAAGGAAGTGGCTACTGAGGACAGGTACCAGACTCCCCCAGCTTGCCAGGGCAAGCCATGAGCAGGAGAGGACCAGGCAGTTCCCCATGGGGTCCCTTTGGGAACGGTTTGGCAGGGACATTCTAGTGCCCCCCTTCCACGTGCTTGGTCCTGCAGGTGGTGGAGAGCTGGCATGGGGCCATGGGACTGGACCATCACAACATGCAGCGTCAGGCCAGCCCTCTCTCCGGGCCCTCTTCCCCAAATTGTACGCCTCTCTGAGGCCATACTTTAACCCACCTGATCAAATATCTGTGGATTTTGCAGACTGGAGAGAAAGAACATTTCCCTGACTCCTTGGTGGCTGTTGGGGTGGGGAGGGCTCAGCCAGGCAGAGGCACATTCATGAAAACATAAATGCTCTATTAATGTCAAAATAGGCAGAAAAAAAAACCCCCAAACAATTCACCAATCCTCTCTCCAGATCAAGCTAAACTACTCCTGAAGGCACTTTTGGCGAGAGGCCACAGCACAGATGAGATTGATGGCTTCCAGGTATAAATATCACTGTTTGACCTCGTTATTGTTCAGTCAGCCAAAGGTTTTTACATATATATATATGCGTGTATGTGTGTGTATATTTATGCTCACAAACTCTTTATATCTAAAAGTCAAACCTCTTTCTCTTTGAAAGAGAAAATGGCCCCTTTCAATTATTTCACTTCCCTTTCATTCTCTTTGCTAAATCATCTGGAAGGAGGTGATCTGCTGATCCTCAGATGGCTTTGGGAGGCACGGGGAACAAAGGGAGCAAGGGAGAAGAGCCTCTCTCCGCACTGGGGTCTCGGTGCAGGCTTGCTGCCTGGACCAAGGTCACTGCTGGCCGTGCTGCCCAGCACCTTTCAGCAAAACATAGTCCTAGATGTCACAGCTTTTCCAACACAGCCCTTGTCCTGCCCTGGACACTAGGATGTTCCCAGGAAGGCAGCGTGGCTTTTCAACAGCTGAATGCCGTAAGCAATTAGTCCTCACCCCATAGCACAGCCAGGGGCTGTGGAGCTGAGCATTGCAAAGGGGTGTGTGGTCTCCACCCTGAGCCTGCTTCAGGAGGGAGCACAAAACCTGGTGGGACCCATTCCAGCTGTCCCCAGCCAGAGGAACACTGCAGGTAAGGGCTCTCAGCTTGGGCTCTTCTGCAAAGCAAAGGGAGGTGCTGGCACTTGGCCACTGCTTGCCGCTCACCCAGGTGGGATGTGCTGACTATGTGCTAACTGTGGGAAGGGTCAGCAAAAGCATAGGCCACTGTGTCCCAGACCTGCACCTGAGCTCACCTCAGCACAAGCAGGACCAGAGAGATGCTGGGCAGCCCATGAGTGGTGGGGCCACAGTAGGTGAGCGGTGTGCAGCTTCTAGCAATGGTACCCAGCATCAGCTTCTTTAATGTCACCCCTTCGTCTCCCTCTGTCTTAGGAGAAATGTTTAGGCAGTGATCTTGCAACTGCACTTGTAGCTCCTATATTCCGTCCTCTGCTGTTGGAGAAAGGTTCTTGCAGTCAGCAGCGATCACCACCTGTGCCTTGTGGTGTCCCAGCCATGGGAATCAAGGACGTCACCATCCATAAGCAAACAAAGCCAGTTCTCTTTCTGGGTCTATGCCTGCCTCCCACCACGGGAATCTGTGCTGCTTTAAACAGCAGAGAGCCTTGGGCTTGGGTTAGTCCTAACATTTGACCTATCATCCTCCACCACAAGTGGGGTTATGCTGGTTTTTGCTCATGAAGCTCTAGGACAAAATATGATGTGCTAGCTGGTCTTTTCTATTCCCCACTGTCCCAGTCCCCACCAGCACAGATCTCTTGTACACAGCTTTAATGATCCCATCTGCCTAGAGAGGGAAGCCTGGTCCCAGGTTTGCTGTGTGAGCCAGGATGCTCCCGCCGTCTTGGGAGCTCTTGGCTCTTCTCTTCACTGCTGCTTGAAGGTCCTATCAACTTGATAAGCCCATTGGCTCATGTTACACCGCTGGCAGCACTCTGTTTCCCCTGAAAAGTCTGTCGATTCCTCCTGTCTTTTTGCAGGGCACCCATCAAACGTAATGGCAATCACACATTGAATGATTTGATTTTTGCAACCACAAAAAAGTAGGGGCAGAGTTGGGAAACCTGAGTCATTGCCACATGGCCTTTGCCAGGCTGTATTTAGAGTTGAAGGGCTCCTCTTGGTTGTCTCAAGGGAGTTCTCAGCCCATCAAATCTAGTCAGGTGGCCACAAGTATCCCTTCATCAACTAGATTTTCACTGTCAACTGACTTGGGGTAGCCGCAGGCGAATGTCCTCTCTGAAGGTCAGGGCACCCGCTGCTTCCTTAGCTGCAGCCCTGGTGCCCAGGTTAGGTAAAGTTGCATTAGCATCACGCTAGGGCAGAGCATCATGGGAAGGAGCACACCACAACAAATCGCCAGAGAATACGCTCATTTTCACTGCCTCAGGTTCAGTCTGTGCCCCGGTATGTCTTCTGCTTTGTTTTTCATCTTGTGAGACTCTCTTTACTCCACTATGAGAAAGAATCTAGCCGGCAGCAGTTTAATGCATGACAATCCTGTTATTACAGCTGTAAATAATTAACAACTGGAAAAAAATGCATTTTTAAAATTTTTTTGTTGACTTTATTTTCTCTATTGACTAGCTGGTAGCCACTTTCTTAAGGGATTTCTCACGGAAACTGTGACCTTTCTCCTCTCTATTTCCTCTCTCTCTTTCTTTCTCTTCCTCAGATTTGTGTTTCAAATGCTTTTTGGTGCAATGTTCAATGCCTGTTTGTATTTTTGAATTGTATTTTTCAACCTTTGCCGGAAAAAAAAATAAAATTGCCCATTCTAATTGGCAGGATTTTGAGTCCTGCAATCTTTTTCAGCTTTTAGCTTTTTCAATAAGTTCAAGCAACGGAAAAATGTCTCAAAAAATTACAGTGAAGTTCTGAAGAGAGATTAGAAAACATCAGAAACAAGAACCATATGAATAAGATCAGTAAGCTGAGTGGAGGAGGAGGACTCTTCTAACCACCTACTAACCTCCTGATCTAACACACAAGGCGGGACTAGACCTCTTCACTGAATTAAATCACTCCGCTTTTCCACTCTACTCACTCTCTCGAACTCCGATCACAACAAATAAAAATTCATATTTTAAAAAAAATCTGTGTCACTGTTTTTTCCATGGTCTGTTTCTCAAAACCAAATGATGTTGACTTACAAAGGGATGGGGAGCCTGGGGAGCCAGTCCTCTGGGCTTCGGGCTACCTGCACACCTGGGGAGTTTGTCCCAGTGATGGGCAGACAAGCTATCAGTGAAAAAAGAAATATTCCAGGGGAAAATAGAAGAGCTTGAAAATATTCCGTGGTTCCCATTGTGTCGTGTTTAAAATACTTTCCCTTCCAACGGCAGAGGAGTGGAGGGCACAAGGTATGTTCAAGGCAGATTGGCTGGGGAGTTTGGGAGCCAACTCAAAGACAGGATGGTGGTGGTGGTGGTGTGATGGGTGGGCAAGAAGGAGACCCTGATGTGCGCTCTTTCCCCACAGTGTGTCACCAATGGTTAGACTTTGCTTTTCCAGAAGAGCTCTTTGGCATTTCTCTATGTACAAGATGAATTGAGCCTTCTGCTGCTCTAAGGACAACCAGAAGAGGCAGTAGCCAAGATGCTGGTTTATCCAACCCACCACATACACTTCTCCAGCTGAATCATGCCTTAAAGAGAGCTTGGTGGGGAGAAGGACATGGAGGTCCTTAGCCCTTAGTCTTTGGCCATGTGGTCAATTGAATGTGTGCCAAGGAAAGGTTGTGGGCAGTTCAACCCACCCTGCTGTGCCATTCCACTGTTACAACAACCTCCACTGTCACTTTGGTCCACCCAAACAGCTTCCAGGCGTGATGGGATTTACCATGGTCCAGGGACCTTTGCTGCAGGGAGTTTTGATTGTGGCTACCCATTTTTTTTGAGATTTAATAGCACACAGCTGGCCTTGCCACATCACTCGGACATTATGACATGCGCCCAGGTGACTGTGTGGTCTGCTGGCAAGGAACTTCAAGGTGTAGGGGCTTCACTTGGACACTTCATTGCATCTCCTTGGAGGCACGAGAAGTTATATTTAGCAACTAATAGAAAGAAGGATTTTTCTCACTTGGTAGGAAGATCTGAAATGAAGTAAACCTCTTCAAATGCAAAAGCAGAAGAAAAATCACCTGTAAGAAATGCTGAAGTTCTTCCTATTGCACTGTTTGAAATATCCTGTGTTCCCCTGTGATTTTTTTTCCTGTATTTTTGGCTAGTTTTGAGTTAAAAATATTGATGATTTACCCAAATCCCACGTATTCAATGAGGACTTTTTCCCTCCTCAGTTACCACTGGGAAATAGCAGGAGAAGCAAATAGCTCCAGTGACGTCGTCGGTTGTTTTCCACGCCTGAAGAAGGAACAAAATGCCCTCCCCCCTTCCCTGGATTCCCTGAGCACCATCTGGATGCTGCATCAGGGACTTGCTGGCGGGACAATATCTCCAAACATATTGCAACCTTGAACGAAAAAGTTACGCATTTGAATTTGCTGCATTCAGCTGAATCCTCCTTCTTGCTCAGAGATTCGGATGACAGAAGAGGCTTGGGAGCGCCGGGGCTCACAGCTGCTGTGGCAGATGGATAGTCACCACGGGTCTTAGCAGTACAGACTGCATACTTATGTCTTCCCGAGGAAGGAGCATAGCTTGTGACCTCGGCAAGAGCAGGCAAGGAAGGAGCCCACCACTGTTTTAAACCATAAAAGCTGGAACCTGAAGTTTTCACCCCTTTCCCCACCACCCCCCCCGAGTCCTTCCTCAATCAAAACCGCACAGGGTTGGGCCCCGCCTGAAAAGATCTTCCTGACTCAGAAGACAAAAATAAACAGCGATGTGAAAAGCTTCCCTGCATTATCACTTCTCTATTTGAACCTGGAACAAGGGCCCTGAAGAGGAACAGAGTGTAATTGCAGTGTCCACAGAAAAGAAATACTAATGAAAACAGGCAGAGCCAGGAGATTTGGCGGAGAAGCAGCATAGCTGAGCAAGTATTTATTACCCCAGCACTTAGTGCTCAGGCTGACAGGTGTCTTAGGAATGCAATAGCTGCGTTTTATTATTAGGTGCTTATACTACAGCAGTGCTCGGCATGGGGTGAACCATTGACGTGTGACTCCTGAGGTGCCAGATGTTGGGGAGCAGATAAATGTGTCCCATATGCCAGGCTGCAACGTGGCTGGCGGGGACGGCTGAGCCCCACAGCCCTGTGAAGGAAAGGGTCTCCTAGGGTGCAGTGGTCATCTTCTGCCTTCAAAGGTCTGTTTGGCTGTTCCAAAACCACTTCTGCGAACCACCTCCTCATGAGATGGAGGGAGTGCCCCAAAGCCAGCTCTAAGTGAGCCTTCATCCATTTGGGTGGTACGATCAGAAACCCCAGAATCAAGGTAGGGTTCCCTCTGTGGAAGGAACTCTCTTCTCTGGTTCCTTCACCATGTAAGACAAGTAGGTCCAATGCTGCGTGACTCCTGTTCGTGGGGCTCTTCCCAGGACCACCGCTGTGCTGGCTGCCTTGTAAGCAAACAGTGCCTTCTTCTGCAAAGCGCAATTCCTCCTGACCAAACCCATCCATCAACGGCTTGTCAGCAGGAACATGGTTTCAGACTTTGCGGTCGCCTCACTCCACGGAGAACACCCTCGCTTGGCAGATTTGTGGGTCACTGGGATTCATTCTCCCTTACGCTTTCACGCGTTGGCAGGCTGCGGGCTGCAGGGGCCTCGCGGGGGATCCCAGGCTTCACCACCACATGCACACACTCACTGCAATCGGAGGTGGGAAAAAGTGGTTGTGACTTTCCTCCTGCCCCCACCGCCTTCCCCTTTTCACACCTGACGGACGGGTGATGTGTTAACAGCAGCCAGAGCAGTAAGGGGGGCTTGCTTCCCAGCACGGATGTGCTCAGCTCCTTCTGCAGATCCTCAGTGTCCTTCATGGGGATGAAGTCCTCTTCTTCTCCACCCCTAAGCAGGCAGCAAGTGATGGGCTGTGGAGGGGACTGGGTGATGTGCCTGGAGCGGTGGGTGGGTGTGGGTGTCAACAACAGCAAAGCTCCTTCACCCCACAGCAGCAGGGAATGGCTCCCGGAGACCCCTGGTCAGGGGAAGCAGGAGAAGGAGCCTGCTCCAGCCCTGCTCTGACCCCAGGGCAGGGGAGACATCTCCAGTGTGGGAACTGCAGGGCTCCTTGGCTCTCATTCTTGGACAACCCTGCAGCGGTTGTCTACCCTGTGTACTGCTGTGGTCCCTGCTCCGGGGCAGGAGTACCGCAGGTGGGATTCAGATCTCCTGCTACACCGAACCCCGGCTACGATGGGTGTTTTGCAGTGGGGGGTGTGGAAGACACAGCCGTAGGGCACTCGTGTGGTCAGGGGAGTCAGCCAGCCCGGGGACGGCAGGGACCCTGGGCTGAACAGGGCTGCGCCACCCCCATCCCCGCGGCCACCCTTTTGGCTAGCAGAGAGAAAATGTCTCCAAAACCAGCACCGGGTGATTTTCTGCAGAAGGGGAGAAGTGTAGGAGCTAGCTGAGCATTAGGCACTTTATAAAAGCACTTTGGGATCCCTGATAAATAGCAACCTAGGAATTGACAGAGTGGTTTCAGCAGAGGCAGTATTGTGGCCGTGATAGTCTAAGGACATAAGTGAGGCAAGGCTGGTAGGAAAAAGCAATATTTTTTTTATTACACAGATAGCACAGCTGGGGAAAAGAAGCCAAGCTTTCAGGCCTACAAACTCTCCTTTAGATGTGGTGCCGTAAACTTCAGACTTAGGGCTGGGAAGGACTGGTCCGGGCTAGCTTCATTAACGAGGCAAGAAAACAAAGGCTCCCAGCTCCTACGCAGGGTGGCAAGTTGCTTATAAAGGGAAAGGTACTTCTTGGGCTTTTGTGAGGAACGGGCAAGAATAGCAGACAGAATAGGAGACAAAATAGTATCGCTGAGTTTATTCAGAGAAAGAAAGAAAAGCATGCAGTGATCTGGATAAAAAAAAAGAAAAAGCACATGCATACAATACAGACAGAAACCTTCTCTAAAGTCAATGCACATTTTTTCAGCGCATGCAGGTTTTACACTTGCTCAAGAAGTCTGGGAGCGGTACGTCTCCAGTCTGACCCCAGCATAGCTATACATCAGTCCAGACCTGTGCTGGAAGGGACCATAACTCATCAGCCCATCTCCCCGTATTTGAGGAAAGCTGTTTAGGCTCCTCTTACAATTTCTCTTTGCTATTGTGAATCTCTAAATATCTGTGCCAGACTGTAATCCCCAGTTTGGCTATAAAGCTGGCCTTTTCCTTCATGCTGCCTTATTACACTCAGCTTAAATTATGAGGGGTAGCGAGACAGGGTTGATAAGGGGGATTTATTATGCTTGAATGACCATCTATAGCAACTCATTGCTGAGTGACTCCCTCTCCCTCCTCTGGAGAACAGCTGCTGCCAGAATACTCTCGTTTTCAAGTGTGAACCCTCAATCAACTAGGATCAGAGGATCTCACTCACATCCTCATTGGGAGGAGGGGATTGGGTTCACCTGTTCATGGTTATAAAGGGAAGCATCTGTAAGCAACTGGCTTGAGAGGGCCTTGGCCAGAGGAGGTATGAAGGTTGATCTGCAGGTGGCCCTGGGCAGGGGAAGCTGTGAGGTGGGAGTTGGCGGTGGCGAGATGTCCTAGGTAAGGAGCAGAGCTGTGCAGAGTGCCTTACCTTGGGGCAAGGATCCTCTAGGTGCTGGGGGGAAGGAGCCCTGGGTGCATCATGCAATGGCCATGGGTAGCGCAACGTGGTGAGAAGCTGCATTTCACCCAAGGCAGTGACTCTTCTCCCTCTTTGGGTTTTTGTGTAGACAGCATGAATGCAAACCAGCTTCCTGGGAGCATACTGGGAGTCAGCATCCCCACTGAGAGCACTGGTGGCTGTCTGCTGGGATGCACAGGCAACTGTGCTGCCTCCTAGAGTGGAAATCGAGCCCAACTTGTAACCAGGCAGAGCTAGTCTACATCTGTAGCCCTGCAGGGTGTGGGAGGAGGTTACCCTTTTTAGTATGTTTTAAAAAAAAATTATTGAGGGGGGGTTGGGTGACACTTTCCTTCTTTCACTAAGTTTAGAGTGTAATTGTTATGCTACTTGTTCGGGCTTTTTGCAGTCCTGCTGTCTGGGATCTCATTTGCGTAATTTTGTTGGGTCCTGGCTAATAATGATGTCATGTAAAAACAACTCATTCTGCTGGACTGAGAGTGGGCTTCGTTGTCATGGTAATCTTTGGTTTGGAGACTTGCAGGAAGGAGACAGGTAAGTGCTTGAAATTGCCACATTTCAGCATGGTTTCAAACGCCTTGGAAGTCTGAGGCCCATTTTCCATAAATGAAATTTCAAGTCTTGTTGAAGTACTTTGTAAACAAAATTCATTTATTGTCTGAAGAAAATAGAGTGGAATGTAGTTGAAGAAAATACTTTTAGAAAAAGTAAGGTTTCATGGAGCACTCTACAAAATAACGGGCGTTAAATGCAATCAGGATGCGCTAATGCTGTTTTGTTCTCCAAAGCGCAGCCCTGGAGAGAAGAGATCCTTTCCCTGCGAGGGGAGATAGCCCAATGGCTCTCAGGGCTGGCCCAGTAAGGAGACTTGTGTGCTGGGGGGTATGAAGAGGGACAGAAGCAGGTCTGATGGGAGCAGTCTTTAATTAGTTTCAAATGCATCCCCTGCAAGTGTGCTGTGTTTTGCCTAGTCTGAATCAATGAGCTTCTCTGTTCCCCAAATTTGGGTCAATGTGTACTACATTAGTCAAAATACTCTGGAAGCCAAGATATTCACTCAGAGCTAGATCGCTACACGCTTACTTGGACACCTGATTATGAATGCTTGTGGCTTTGCTGAAAACCAAACCAGGATGACGTTAGCCCCTCTGGATATAAGTTAGTCTGAACTGGGATTGTAGGGAGACATTTCCACCTGGAAAGCCCTGGGATTCTGAAGAGAGATTCCCAGTTTGGAGATGCTGCTGATACAGCAAAAGCTATATAGTGCTGACTTCCATTCAAAGTGAAAGTTGGCCTGAACCCAAAGGCATGCCATGAAAGGCAGAAGTCAAAGTTTGGCATCTGGGTCCATCAACACTTTAGATGGGGGTCTTTGATTCCGTAGCCCCCTAAATATTCTCCAAGGGGGCATCCAAGGATCTGTGGGTGAAGCTGTTTGGCCACACCACAGTGTGAAAGGAGAACCTGGTGCGTTGCTGTTACCACAATCTGGGTTGCAGCATTTATCCAAATCCTCTTTGGCATAACTTTACCCCCCTGAAATGCTGTGTCTCTTCCTTTGCCTGGAATAGGGTGGCCGTCTGGGGGAACTTTCCTCCAAAGCTAAAAGAATCCCTTGCTATTTTAACTCTTGCATAGCAAATGTCATTTTCTTCAAGGCCTGTAGGAAAGGAGCCTGTTTCAGCTCAGCTGCAACTGGAGGTTTGGGGAGGGAGATGAAACCAAGGTGGGCCTGTGGAAATCAACTGCTCAGGTGCCAACTTGTTGAGCCCCACAGCTGCTGCAGGAAGCAGAGGCACCATTTAGGAGATTATTTAGGACATGGCTCAAGCAAAGGGGTCTCTGGGATCTGCCGCGCAGGCTGGAGAGGACTGCAGCTGATGCAGGGACTGTGGCAGAGCTGGAGTTGTCTCATGCTTCTTCAGGGTCCTGTTCCAGCACAATGGATGTTCAAAGCGGCTCCTGTGAACTGCACCAGCCCCAGCAGGGTGAGAGCAGGTTCCTGCAGCAGGATGGAGTGTGGTGGTGTGGAGGGAGCTCTGGGGGGATGTAACCCCAGGGGAGAGCAGCAAATTGGGTCTGTGCTTCTTGTGCTCGTCAGGAGCCTAGCCCTAGTGTGTATAGAAAGTGCCTGAAATAGAAGCATTTTGGAAATAGTGGAAAAGGAGTGTTTCCAAAGGACTCCAACCCTTCTCCATGTGATTTGCGCAACCCTTCAGAACGTTCGTTGCTTTTTTTGGTGGCGGAAGCTATTCAGGGAATTTGACCTGAATTTTTGCATCACTTTGGATGCCTAGAAATTGCATTTATTTAAAGCAAACAAGTCATTTGTTGGAAAAAATATTGCCCAGCTATGTGCAGAGGAAAAAGCAGCTATTGCTAAAATTAACCCTACATTAGTGCAAGTGTTTGGCCTCACAATCTGCAGGTACAAAAGAGCTGCTATACTAGGAGAGCCCAAAGCCTTGTCTAAACAGTGTCCAACTTCTGATAGCAGTCAAACAGCAGATGCTTCCTATAATCTCAGGCTTTCACTCTCGTGCATCTTGCAGAGCTTCACCAGGGCTCTCTCCCAGCCTCCAGCAATCTGTGGCTCAAGAACTTGCCTGTAAAAGTACATCCTTATGTTTAATTGTGTTATTCTTATGTTAAGGAAGCTGAGGGGTGACCTCATTGCACTCTGCAGCTCCCTGAGGAGGGGAAGTGGAGAGGGAGGTGCTGATCTCTTCTCCCTGGGATCCAGTCATAGAATGCATGGGAATGGCTCAAAGCTGCACCAGGGGAGGTTTAGACCAAACATTACGAAGTATTTCTTTACAGAGAGGGTGGTTAAACACTGGAACAGGCTTCCTGGAGAGGTGGTCGATGTCCTGTGGCTGTCAGTGTTTAAGGGGCATTTGGACAATGCCCTTACTAACATGCTTTAACATTCAGTCAGCCCTGAAGTGCTTGAGCAGTTGGACTAGATGATTGATGGAGGTCCCTTCCAACTGAAAATATTCTATTCTAATAACTCTTGAGGGGTTGTTACTGTTGTTCAGTGAGCTGGCCCAGCTGCTCCTTGAACTCATATCAACAGCATCCTGCAGAAAGGAGTTTCCTGGTTTAATTGTGGTATAAAGAACCATTTAGGTGCTGTGATTTTCCCCTTCCATTTGATGTCTCCCTGTGTGCTCCCATTAGAAGAGAAAGTGAACCCTTGATCCCTGTCCATCCTCTGCCTGCCTTACAATTACACACTTGAACTTTATGTACTATATCCCATCTTAAGTATCTCAGTCACGGTTCTGGGGGCTGAGGGAGCCAAGGGGTCTGCGTAGCCAGTGATCTGGCTGGGACAAGCTGTGCTGACCTTGGCGGACAAAGGCGCAGTGGATTTCCTTCTGCACAGCAGCTCCTGAGCAAAAGCTGAGTGCTGGGGAGCTGCGGTGTGGTATATGTGTGCTCACTGCCCAAAGAGGCAGGTTTACCATTATACCAGTCCAGTGCTATTCAGCTGTGGGTCTGCCAGTCAGCGCCTGACTCTGGGTTTTATGGAGTGCCTCTGGTAATGTTTCCTCCACGCAGAGCCCCCAAGTTCCTGTGCCCATGTGCCAGGATCTCCCCATAGCCAGTGGGATGTGCAGTGCTCCTGCAGCAGCACACCAGAGGATGGTTTCTAGGACAGCATTTAAAGAAAAAAATTGTCTTCACATCAGCCTGGGAAACCCCAGGCTTTACAGGGCTTCTCATGTGGCATACAGGCTTGGTCCCTTTGCTTTCCCACTGCCTGAAAGGGCTGCAGCTCTCTAACAGTCTTGCCCCAGCTAGTGGTATTCACACTGGTTGTGCAAAGTGGTTTCCCAGCCAAAATTTCAGTACCCGGAGTTGACTGCAGCCCTCCCCTCTGGGGAGTGGCCACCTCTCCCCTTGGTCTTACATGCTGCAGAGCCATGACCTGTCGCGCTTCAGAGCTCCCCACCTCCTGGAAGGAGCTGTGGAAGGGCAGAGCCTGTTTTGCAAAGCGCTGTGTTTTGCAGGAGCCGATTGAATGAGTATTGTCACGCTGCAGTTCTTTCCTCCGTTTGCAGCATTTGAGGTAAATGAGGCTTATGTAAACGGGGGACAGATGAGAGCTATGTGGGGACAGTGGCGATGTGCGGAGATGCTGTCTCCGAGCCTCCCTCTGCAGTGCCGGCAGTGGCCCTCTGCCCTGACCCCGGCTTCTCTGCTATTTTGGCTCGGGCTGCTAATGATGCTGTCGCAGTTCTGACGAGGCACCTCCGTCCCCATCCGCACCCCCTAGCTATTCCAACCCTCTCTCCGCCCTTGGTCTGCTCACCAGGGGCACTCCAAGCTCAGTCTGAAGGGCTTCCACGGTTTTGCTCCCGGCTGCTGACTGCCAGTCATGCCCAACGATAGCAGGGAGTTTTAATGATGTAGATAAATATTTCTTGAGAGCACAGGGCTCACTTTATTAGTGACCAGGACAGATTTTCAGGGACAAAACAGGGATTTAAAGCTTAATCCCTGGCTCCTACTGTGTTGCAAGCACTCTCTAAAACCTTTGTGGATGCCAAGGCCACTTTGGAGTTTCAAAGTTAAACACTCTCTCTCTTACCCCCCCCTGCCTTGTAAACACCAGGAGGACTGGAGAATCAAAACCTTAGTTGTGAATGTATTCTGGTCCTTAGGTGTCTCCCTGCTTGTGTGGCATGACTCCAAATCTTTCTAGCTTATTTCCTGTGCTCAGGGCTAGAGCTGGTCAGAGAAGTTCAAAACAATCACAATCCCCCTGATGCATGAATATGTTGCAAACAAAAGGGGCGGTGAATTTTAGCATAAATTAATATTAATTTGTTGTTCTGAAATTTTTCACTTATTTGCCATCTGTGATTCTTCTGATTAAAAAATCATCCCATCATCCAATCAAAGACAGGAAAGGACGAGCTGGGTCTTTGCTGGCTGACTTTGCGGCACAGAGATCACCTTGCAGACAGGTGAACCCAATGGTTAATCTGTGCCTGACAGGCTGAAAATGGGTCATCAAAAGTACCAGGCAAAGAGCTAAAAATTTGCCAGGGTGAATCCAACTGATGCAGTCAGGCTCCAGTGCGGAGTTAATGTCCCCTTTAGAAGTGGGGGTTCAGATCAGCAAAGCCCTCAATTTGAATTACGCTTTCTTGGCCACCCCTAAACTTCTGGAAATATCCTCCAAACAGAATAATGAGGTGCTTGGGAAGAGCGAGGGGAAACACAAAAGGTAACCCATAAAGTAATCTGCACAGGAAAAAAAAAAAATCAGTGGACAAAAGGCTTTGCTTTGCCAGCAGTTGAACCATTCAGCCAGCCACAATAGCGTGCTCCCTTCCCATTCTTTGCACCCCAGCCCTGTGCATTTGGGGTTATTATCTTGCCTGGACCAGACTGGTGTTGACAAACAAAAACCCAGGTGGCTTTGATATTTATTTTTTTCCTTCCTTCCTTGTGTGCGTGGTCAAAGGGAAGAAGTCGTCTGTCCCTCCATGTCTGATTTTTTTCATTGTCCTCACTCTGTGCCATGCCATGGTGCAGAGGGAATAAAGCAAAGACTTGAATTATGGCAGAAGCTGAATGGAGTCTTTGAAAAACTATTAGAACAATTAGGCACAGAGGCACAGTGCGGGTGAGAGCAAAGGGGTCACCGCTTCGGGGGCTTGAGTGCTCTGAGTTTTGGGAAGGCTCAGGCCGGCTGTGGAGCCGGTCCTCTGGAGGGGAAGCAAGGTGAGAAATGCAGAGAAAAGGCAGGAGTGGTGGCAGCTGTTGCCATCAGCTGTCCTGGGACTGGCTACCTAGATAAGGTAGCCTGACAGCAGTCTAAGTCTTTCTTGGCACCGCTTCTCCATCCTCGGCTGGTGTGGGTCGTAATTCCCAGCCCTGCCAAGGGAGAGAGACGGGGTAGCGAGAGCCTGGGAAAGCAAGGAGACAAGAGGATGAGAGGTGACTTGCTGAAACATGAAGGGTCCTTCTGGAAAGGGAGGAACTGTCCATACGCGTGCCCCTTTCCTTAGCATCTCGCCTGGGCAGCCACTGGGAGATGGGACAAGAGGCACAGTGAGGACTTGGCTTTACCTACTGTGGCCTCTTCTAAAACGTGCTATTACTGTGCAGGTTTCCTTCCATATGTATTTGGAAAGAAAACTTCTAACGGGGACAGTGGTTGATGATAGCAGCGCAGTGTTCCTCAGTGCTAAGGGCACATGCTAAAGATAAGGATAATTTTGTCCATTACACAGCCGGGGAGCTGAGCACCGAGAAATCCCCTGCAGGCTCCAACCAAGACTGCTTCAGAGCTGCAAACGGCCCTAGACCACAGTATTTGTCAATGGATGGTGCTGCTTCAAATGGTGGGTGGAGGGTCTGGCCACCTCTAGGGCACTTAAATGGCAAGCAACAGCAGTTTGGACGGGGGAACAGAAACAAAGACCCACAGAGCCAAATTGCTGCTGGAAAAATTGCACTGAGGGTAAAAAGCTAGGGAAGGGAATAACCCCAGCGTAGCACCACCATTAATTCCACGTTCATCAGATGTGATGGGAGGTTGGGTGGTGTATAGGTTTCCCTTCTGTGCTACTGTCCCCAGAGCAGTCCCTTTATCCTTTAGTCCAGGCTTGGAGGAAAGCTTTTACTAACCCCAAAATCAGACTTTGTGGCAATGGAAAATGAGATCACGACTCTTGCTGGCAGAGTGGTGTGAAACAATGGTGATATAAAAAAAAATAGCAATCTCTTTAGAAAAGAAAGGCCTGGTCTCGCTTGGCAGGCGTTATTTATTTTTTCTTAGCAGAGGGAGCAAGAAACTGCAGCAGGAATCTCCGGTTGGCTTCCCAAGGTACTACTGTGACATTTTAATGATCTCATTCCCCTCAAAGGTGTCATTTTCACTTGTTCCCCTGACCTATCGCTGTACATTTGCTGTGAAACAAACTATCTGCTATCAGCCCTGACATCTCGGGCTCAGAGGAAAGAAAAAAGTAAGAATAAGGCTGTGATACTAATGCAATGAATGGACTCTTCACCCTGCTAATCCTTATGAGGATGTAGCCGGCCGTCTTCCCTGTGTGCTCTAGGGCTAAGGGCTCTTCAGGAGCATGGCAGTGTAATGCTGTTCACCTTTGCAGCTCCCACCGGCAGAGGCTGCAACTGAGGGTGCACCTGTGTGATGTTTCCTGGCCTGTTTACACTCTCCTCCTGCACGGCTAAAGGTGATGCTCGTGCTGGTGAGACCCTTTTCTCGCTCCGTAGTGCAGCTCTGCCCTGTTCGGAGGAGTCACACCAGGCTGAAGCGTTGCTTGTGAAAGGCTTGGCTTGGGCGAGATGCCCTGCAGAGGATGTGGCCTGCAGGATGCCCTGCCCCACGGCCAGGCTCTGCGCTCCATTCTCTGGAGATAAACTAGTTCACACTGGTGTAAAACGTGCGCAATGAATAACATAATGACAGCAAAATAGTTTATGTAAAGCACGGATGTGGAAGAAATTTCATAAGAGGTTTCATACCTCAAAAAGGCCTTTTGTCAAAAATAGAAGCATTTTCTCTAAGAAAAAAAAAATAATCAAGTTTCTTGCACAGTCTTACTGTTGTGCTAGTGCTGTTCCTAGCTGCCATGGAGACCCTCTTTTCTCGCAGAGTGAGACGTGCTGTTACGGTCCTTTTCTGAGCAGGACAGAAAGCAGAAGCAGCCCTTTCAGGAGTGACTGGGCTGGGGACACCAGCTGCCACCCACCCAGGCAACTGTCCTTAGAGCAAAGCCTGTTGGGGGCTGAGCTCTTTGGGAGGTTTCAAGGGGACAGGCTGGTCAAGGGCCACGAACGGGGGCTGCCCAGAGAGCCAGTTTGGTAAGAAACAGAGAGCCTGGGGACAGGGGAGCTGCTGCTGGGACCTGCGAGGGAGCAGAGATGGGAAAGCTGCCCGGGAAACGGTGTGCGGAGAAATATCCACCTCCGCCTTGGGACTGGGTCAAGCAGAAGCAGCTCAGTGTGCGTGCCACTAAACCTGCAGCTAAACGCTGGCGTCCAGCGCCGATACTTTGTTTTCTTCCTCTGGGAAGGAAACAGGGATGCAGCAAAACCCTAAATAGGCAAGGCACTGGTGCTCCCGCTCTGAAGGGGCAGGGCGGCTACAGGGATGGGGAGAATCCAGGCAGAGAAACCAGGCCATGGAAATCAATGCAAATGACTTTGATCGCGGANTGGAAGATGCGAGCATCCCCTTCCCCCCCCCCCCCCCCCTTGCTTCAGAGCGCCCTTAGCATCGCTTTAAGGGACCGAAGGGGGGTGATTTCAAGCCCCATCCCCATCCCCCTACGTTTCTGTTGGTGTAAGTGGCAGCACAAAGGGCAGCGTTGGTACTGCACGGGCACGGCAATGGGGCCAGTGAGTGATGGACACCAACTGGGACTGGTGACGGGGAGGCAGTGTGGCCCCCATGAATCACCTCTCCCTGGGGCGCAGGGAGGCTTGGTGCCCCAAAGACCTGCAGGGATGCCCTCGGAGCCACCTGGAGAAGTGGCAGAGCCCCTCCATGAGCAACAGCCGGCAGCGTGGGAAGGGAGACCGGTACCTACAAGCCGGCTCTGCGCCCTGCGAACCGCCCCTGGGGAGCGCCCGCGTGGGGAAAAGCTCCAGTTGTGTCAGTCATCATTTCCAGGCATTTTTAAAAAGAAATCCCTTTGGGGCAGGGGCTCTGTTTTCATTCAGAGCTGCACATGATGGGACATGTGCTTCTGCTCTAGTTTCTGAGTGCCACTGTTGTCGTAGGTTAATTATAGTTAGTAATTAATCATCACAACTCACAGAAAGGCTTTTCCCTGCCGGTCAGGAGTCGCACAGAGCACTAACAGCTTTTGCCCCCTGCAAACACAGCTCCTGTTTGGCCCAGGGACTCCTCTGGCCCGGGGCTGCCTCGGAGATCAGCAGACCCTTGGAGGGTGGTTGGGGGGAGTCTGGGTTGTCCTGTCTGGTGATGTTAGTTTTTTGGGGTGTTTTAAATATATAATTTAAATACAGCTAGCTAAAATCTCTCCATGCTCATGCAAAGTTTTGCACAGGGTCTCCTAGACTAAGTCTTGTTGACTTTTTCCTTCTTTTAATAAGTTTCTGATGCAGTGAGGCAGCTGGAACAAACCCAGTGACACGTCTAGTGGTAACACATCAGTCTTCAAAGATGTAGCTGAAAAAAAAACCTAATAACTGTAGCCATTGCTTTCGCTATACTTAAAATTAAAAAAAAAAAAAAAGGAAGGGGGCATCGGGGTGTTTCTGCTAGGGCCACCCCAAGGAAGGAGAGACCCTGGCAGATCTGGTGGCCTTGGGGTCATGCAGACGTGGGCATGGCCGTGAGCTGTCTCTCCTGGCAGGAGCCGCTTCCAGCATTGGCCTCTCCACAGCACTTTGGGATTCTAGGTGGGTTTTTTTTTCCTCACAGATCCAGTCGCCAGATCCTAAAACGGGTCAGGCATATGGGATCATGGCATGAGCAAATTTGGCTGGCTCAAGTTCAAGTTTATAAGGAACTCGGTTCCCTTTTTATCCTTTTTTTCTTTTTTCTTTTTTTTTCCCCTAACTCAAACCAAATCCCAAACATAAATTACGGGAACCAGGCGCTTCCTGGTGCCTGCAGCTGCTCAGCAAAATTGACTTTTCCGTCAGCGCTGCTGCTCGTAGCACAAACCTGGCAGCTGAGCGCCGGACCCAGTTGGAGCCCCGCTTTTTGATTCAACAAAAGTTCAGCCAACTTGGAGCATTTCAGACTCAGCGAATTATTTTCTGACAAAAATGTTGGTTTATTGGGAAATTTCCGGCTGGCTCTAATTGGGACAGCTGTTAAGGCGGCAGTTTTCACAAGAATGAAAAGTCGCTTTCAGATGAGTACAGCTCTTAAAACGGCTGCTGCTTTGATAGCTGCTCATTGCCTTTCTTGTCTGATTATTGAGCTTAGTATCTCCCTGCAAGCTTAAAAAAAATCCCCTTTGCCTGTCTCATCTTTCTCTTCTCTTTACCAAATATTTTCTGCCCCTCCTCCTTCTTCAAGGAGACTCTGTCAGTTTGAATTTGACCCTAAATTTGAGTTTTGCAAAAATTAACATGTATAGCATTTCAGATTAAGAGACTTTCTTTTTTTTTTTTTTCCTCCCCCCAAGCTTCCCAGGGTTCACAAACACTCTCGAAAACTCAAACATTTGCCTTGTTGCTTTAACATGGGAGATCCTGCCAAGAAAATTAACGGGGCCTATCTCCACAAAGGGAACAAACTCATCTAATTCTGATGGTGGTACTGAGAGACGTGCAGCCTGCTAGCTTGCTGTAATGACTTGTTTTTTTTAATTTAATTGTTTTTCCTTTCTAATTCCACATACATTTTTGCCACCAAAGCAAGGAAGTTGAATAAAGCGTACGAAGGTTCCTAAATAGCTCATACAGTCCCAGAGTCTATGAGCTGGAAATTTTTTGTCCTTAGGGAGCTGTAAGGGCTTGACGAAAGCCCTTGATAAAACAATATTATGAGTCTTACTCTGATCTGCTGGGAATTCTCACCAAACCCACCTTGCTCCTCACGTGACACTGGGAAGACCTGGAGCTCCAGAAGCCCCTGGCATGTCCTGGCTGTGTAGTTCTTGCAGGAAGGATGAGAGCAGAGATGTGGCGTCCCTGGCTATAGCCCAGTCATCCGGGGTGGTGGCAGCTGTCTGTGCTCAGGGACAGCGCAGTGTCCCCATCTCAGCCGGGGATGTGCTGCTGCTGCTGGGGTTCCCACAAGAGCAGGGCCAGGCTGTCCGCTCCCCCAGCTCTGCTCTTGGCCATGCCCTGTGCCGGATACCTGATTGCTGCTGAGCTGCTTGAACATCCCTTCGTGCCGGCTGTGCATGCCAAGAGTGCACGCAGGGCTGGGGCTGCAGTGAGAGAGGCTCTCCAGAGAATACACATTGCAGATATGGAAATTGCTCTGGAGCAGAGTGAGGAATGGATTAAATTTGGTTCAGATTGAATCAAAACATCTTTTTTTTTTTTTTTAATATGTCTTTCCAGTGAAACAGGAAAAATGAAAAAAATTCATCTTGTCATCTCAGTACGCTGTTCAAACCAAAACAGTGGTTCTTTTTCTCCCCTTTCTGTTTAAAGAAAGTCAAGTTTTAAACAAACAATGCTGTGCTGAAGTGGAAAAACTTGAAGCATTTAATTTAGAAAATAGATCGATAAAACATTTTGGCATTCTTAAGCAAAACATTTCATTTCAAAACAGATTGAAAAAGTGCTTTGATTGCAGCTGTTTTTTCTTGGATTGTGGTTTTGTTTGTTTTTCTTCTTGCTTAAACTAATTGCCAAATTCTGCCTAAATTTCCCAATTGTTTAGATGCCTCAGGACTCTGTTGTGCACCAGATTTGCGGTTCATTTACAACGAAAAATCTCTGGCTGCAAATCACGCATATACAAGGAGCTAATGGGAGACCCCTGACTTTTGGCTCCTGATGTGCAGTTTTCTGCAGCTTGCACTGGGAACGACCGCCTCACACCAGCCCATCCCATAGTTCCCCTGTAGGCAATGCCCTCTGGAGTGAAGTTTTGCTCCTGTTTGTAAATAGGCTGCTAGAAAACCGTGCGATGCCAGCGCTGTCCCTCTGGGCTCCGTGCTAGTGTCCCTGCCGCTGCGTGGCCCGGCAGCCTCCCTGGGGTCCCCAGTCCTCCCTGGGCGGGCGGGGGGACCCTTCTGCAGGACTCTGGGACCTGCAGGACACGTACGGTGCCTTGCACTCAGCTGTCGACCACAGTCCTACCCCTGGGTGGCAGAAGGAAGGAATTTAAATAAAGAGGAGTGAAGTTTATATTTAGAGCCGGAGGATGCTCCTTCATCAGATTACGCCGGTTTTAAGTAGGTCAGGCGGGAGACCCACGATATCCGAGTCCCCTTCAAAGGCATCCGTCCGTCACTTATTATTCCAGGCATTTCCCTTTCGCTCTGCCTTCCTTTCACAGCCCCGGCCCTTTGTTGCTGCTGCTGGGCTGCACTGGCTCTTGCCGTGCTTCCCAACACTTGTTCCTTTCATTGCCTTTGCTGGCCCCATCCCTCCTGGCTCCAGTACAGCGGTGGGGACCACAGTGTTCTCAGCCATGTCGTTAAGCCGTGTGGGGTGGTCATGGCCGCTGTTTTGGGGTGCAGCCCAGCACCCGGAGGCTGGAGGAGAGGCTGCATGCGTGAGGTGCTCCTTGCAGCACCACGTCCCCCTGCTCCTGGGTTTTTAATCTGAACACAAATGGTTTTAGGTGAAAGTGAGAAACAATAGAAATGAAAACATCCAAAATGCAGAAAAATTCCCTGAACCTCCCTGGTTAACTCTTATTCTGGGAAAATAATTGCCTGCCCCAATCAGCCTGAGACCTCCTGCCCACTCTCCCCAGCAGCATCGGCATCCAGGCATCCTTTCCAGCCAGTTTCCCCAGTAATCAAGCCTAATAACAAAGGCTCTGGACATGTACAGGGCTTCACTTACGCCTTCCCAGGCTGCCCCGCAAACAAACAGTGAAGAGGAGAAGGGCTTACGGAGTCTCGTTGCACCGCTCTGAAATGCAACCCTGTCACCTTCATTACCCAGAAAGATTAAATCCCCTCTCCTACAGTACGGGCAGCTCTGACGCGGGAGAGGGGACCAGCGTGGAGCAGACCCCGGGGCTGATCCTCCGGCGCAGCACTTCAGTGTGCATTAAGTCGTTTTTTCCCAGCTGACTGGGGTTATTTGAGCGTTTGTGATTACGGGCTTTGTGGGGTGGCGGCAGGGACCTCGCACCTGGGAGGAGCGGGGCTTTGCCGCTGATGGGAAGGAGCCCACGGGCAGGCTGGGCAGGCCAACAGTGGCTCGTGCCAGCCCTGAGGACTGACATTCGTGCCGGTCTCTGAGCAAGTCTGGCGCAGACTGCACTGGAGCCAGGGATGCTCCGGACCCTTCTGTCAGCCCCGCTGACGTGTTCCCACACCAAAATCACCAGCAAGTAATACCTGCTTGATTTTATGGAGCCCTTTTCTTTGCTTGCTCTCAGCCTATTACATTTTTCAACTCTCAGTGGAATTTTTATTTTTTTTTAACTCAAGGCCTCCTTCAAGCTGATCACATGGGAATGCTGAGTGCTTGTTTTTTAATATTCTGACAGGTGCTATTTTGCTATTTGCTTGTGATGATTCAGGACATTTGCATCTCTTTGTCCTTAATTAAAAAGCACTTCACCCTTGCTGCAGGGGTATGGCAGATTTCTCTTGATCTATTCATTTTGGGGGACTTTTAATCAACATATCCACTCTATTGGTGCGGGTGCATTTCTGACAGGGGGGTGAAGCTTAGCGCAGTGTGGAGAGCTGTGTGGGTGTAATTATGGCTTGCTCTTTTTTTTTTTGGGTGAATTTGACTGCTGTTGAAAGGCATTTTCTAACAGCCTCTTAGAAGACAGGAGTCCCTTGTCCACCAAACACATGGGCAATGATAAAGGCGAAATTTGCTGCAAAGCCTGAAGCCGGCAGAGCTGCCTGGGGAGTAGCTGCTTTGCCTCCCCGCTGCCGGCTCTAGCCAAGAGCTTGCAGACAGGCTGCCCCCACCTTGCAGGACCCCCATGAGATCCCGCCCTGCTTGCACAGACACAATCTGGTTCAGGTTATCTACATCTCTGCACCTCAACCCCTTTCCCGAGCACCCTGGGGTGGGCACGTCCCTCCGTGGCGCGTGGGATGCAGGTGTGCATGCTCAGTGCGATACCTTGGGGTGCGTTTGGTGTATACCAGGGATGATCCCTGGTCTCTTCCACACACACGGACTTTTTGCAAGGTGAAAGGGCAGCACCTGCCATAGCAGGGCCTGATTTAATGGCAATGCACATTGTCTTGGGCTGTCAGGAGGGCTAAAAGTACCTGTAAGCTGATGTAGCCACAGTAGCGCTGCCGGCAGTGACAAGGACATAACCTGGAAGCAGTTTCCACTGCAGGAATCCCCCAGGACTCAGGAGAAGATACAAGGAAAGGCGAGACCCCCTCCATGTGAGGGCGAGAGGGTGCTGGCACGGGGCTGTCCTCAGGGATGCTTCGAGGCAATGGGATGCGGGAGGGGGGAGGCAGCCCCAGGCAGGGTGGTGGGAGCAAGGTGCTGCACTGCCCTGGCTCCTTGCCCTGGGAGCCCGGGATGATGGGCAGCAAAAGCTCTGCCTGGACACAGGCAGAGGCCATCTGCCCGAGGAGACCCCTTCCATCCCTCCGGAACAGGTTATTTCTTTGCAGCTCTTTCCACCCGGCTGGATCCTGCTTGCAGGTGGGCTGGTGGGAAGGGACCGCAGACACACCTGGGGAGGGTCTCACCCAGGGAAAAGCATCCAGCCCCTCATGTGCCGCTGCTCCGGCTGGTCCCCAGCCCAGTGGGGAAGTGGGAACTGGGCTTTGGCTCAGGGACCTGAGCCTGCCAGGCAGCAGTGACGCCAGGGATGAGGTCCCCTGGAAAGGGGTCAAGCCCTGGGTGCTGTGATCCTGTAACCTGATATTCCAGCCTTAACTATTCTGTCTCCTCCCACAAAATACCAGACTAAAAAACAACTCCAGCAAGGATCCTGCTGCTGTTCTCAGTGTTTATCTGTTCTGCTTTTCCAGGCTGGGGTGTGCAGGCTCGTGGGAACCTTTGAAGATTATTTCTCTTCAGTTTTCTGAAGAGACTTCAGCCTCTTCTTGAATCTTTTTATTTTACCTCCTTTCAACACATTGGCCCGATTTCTCTGAGACTTAACAGCGACGAACAAGATTAAGATTGGAGCTTAGTGAGTATTAGGAGAAGATCTCTCATTCCTGACGTGCTGGCAATTACCAGATCCTAGTGCCAGCGTCTCTCTTTCGGAGAGGCGCTGCGTGTGCAAGCGTTTCTGCTCCGATGACTTTGGGAGCGCAGAAGCTGGAGGGCACCGAGCACAAAAGCCACGGCTCACGGTGTCGGCTTCTTTGCACTTCAGCTGCCGCTGATTGCTTTCGGCAACCTCAGGGGCTGGGATGAAGGGGGAGAAAACCGAGGGTGAGGGGGACAGTGGATGCTGGGCACTGTGGCACTGGCTGCATTGGCTGGACGGGGTCCGTATTTCAACCCGATGAGGTGTGAGGACTATTCGGTTGGAAAGTAAAATCCCAAAGAGGGGGGGTACTTGAGCGGGGCTCACCGTGCCCGGCAGCCACAGCAGCACAGCCCGAGCTCGTGTGTGGCACAGGGTTGATCTAGGTCAGTGTTTCATGGGAGATCCTGGAGCTGAGGAAAAGAGCGGTGCTGGCATTTCTGCATGCACTCTGCAGGCACGGGCTGAGGAGCACCATGGATGCTCACAAGGGTGTGGAGGTGGAAAGGGTGCACATGGCAGCGCCAGCAGGGGAGAGCAGCTGGCCGCTGGATGGATTCTGGACTGGGAGAGCAGCCCTGCTCTGCCATGGACTTGGGGGGAACCCTGCTAGCATGACCATGGGGGATCTCTGGGCTGCTGTGGGGGCCAACTGTCTTGCTCTGTCCCACCTGGGCCAAGAGGAGATGGAAGGAGAGGCAGTCCTGTTGCTTCCACCCATTTGGGAGTGGGTAATAGCAGCACAAAGGATGCTCTCTTCCCCCTGAATGAATGATGCTCTGGGCCAGGGGTGGAAGATGGGCTGCTGAGCTGCTCCAGGCGAGGAGCAGGCGCTGCCCCTGCCCTGAGCAGGTGGGGGCGGGGGGGACAGGACGGACACATGCCGGATGAGCCAAGTGCACCAAGGTGTGCCAAGTCTGTTCTGAGCTGGCCACCTCCCTGGTGAGCTCTTGCTAATGCAGCTCTGTTGGGGTGGCACTGTGGACTGCAGCGCCACAGTCCCAAGCACAAAAAACAGCCCCTCCAAAACGTGTCCCTTGGGTTCAGGCACTTGAGTGAGAAGAGCATTTCCCTCTTGCTGAGGGAGACACTAGATCTTCACAGGCGAAGAAAATAAAGAGGCCCTAGTAGCTCCGAAGCAGGAAAGAGGTGTGAGAATATGGGCTCGCTGCAGGCATCTGTCCCGGGGCTTCCGAGTCGGTCCCATAACAGACAGCAAAGCAACACAGCTTGTGTGACCCCAGATCACCTGGTGCCTGCCATAGTAGGGGCTGCATTCTGCCTCAGCTCTGGGAGGAAAGCTTCTTTCACTGGTTTCTCCACTTGCCAACCACCCTGCGTTATCCTCAGGCTGACACAATGTCAAACCGGCGGGCAAACCGCAGAGCCGGGGCAAGAGGGAAAGCGGAGGGCAGGACCCAGACCAGCTGCTGGAAGCGGTTGTAATTGCAACAGCTAAACTCGGCCACAGATGAGCAGTTAACATTATTTACTGGTGTATAAACATTCCCGAGCCAGTGCAGAGAGAAGTCATTGAAATCCCCACATCTCTGGACAGCAAAGCCTAAGGGTATCAACAATAAAAGGCAACCGTGCCTCCCTCTCTCTTAAATCCTGCCAGGGAGGCCAATGGGTGATAATGTGTCCTCAGCTGTACCTTCAGATCTGCCGTACAGAAAAGGTCAGGCAGGGTTACTGCTGGCCAGGCCCATCCACGGGGTTTTGGTCGTGGGCACCATCTTCTGCATGTGTAGGCTCTGCTCTGAATCCCTTCATGTCCTCCGGAGAGCCCCAAGCCCAGGGTTTTCCCAGCTATTGAGCAATCCTGGGTGGAATCACTGTGTGAAATACAGTTTGCATCCCAACGACAGTTTTTGTTGCCTCCATGACCTTCCTGGCTCCTTTCCTCCTGCTGTGAACTACTGTGGCACAGGCTGACAAGGAGCTAGTGTGTCTCCATCCAGAGGCAACTGCATTTCTACAGTGAACAGAAGCAGCTACTCCTGTTCCTGCAGCTGCAAGTCCCCAAAGTTTGTGTCAGCAGTTGCACTGTGTTTAAAATATGGATGTACTGCCTGGGAGTTATTCTGGGGGCGACACGCCAAATTTCCAGCTTATGGTCCTGTACTGGACGTACAACATCAGATGTATGGATGGCACAGCTGCAAATTCCATTTGAAAAAGTATTGAAACACCCAGTGCTCAGTTTGCTGAGATTTTTCCATTTTTTGTCAAGTGCTGTCAATTCTCTTCCCCTCCCCACCCTTTCCCATGTACGTTTTCTCTTTTCACATATTGATCCCTAGGAGGAACATAACGTGTTAAGCCCTGAGCTGGGGAGAGCACCAGAAGAGCAGAACCATAAAAGCCCAGGAAATGACACCTTTCCCACCCCCAGGGTGACAGCGAGAACCGTTCTGACACCCAGGATCAGATCACCTATCAGTTTAGTGATTTCTTGCCACTAAGCAACTAATTTTGAAGAGGGACCGTCCACAGCGGAAGGGATGTGGAGACTCCTTCAGGCCTGGCCTGATGTAGCAGCAGAGGACAAAAGTAAAGTTCTCGCTCCCATCAACACCGTCATCACCCTCTGGGACAGCTTGCACCAGCTCTTGCTACGGCCTGGGCTGTCCTCCCACACCCTTCATTCTCCTTGGAAAACATTCACGTCACATTTGTTCAGGCTCCAAACACATTTTTTTTATCTGTCAGCACTGCAAGTTCACTCCAGCACCTGAAAACCGAACTGTGTCCTGTCTGCTTCATATATCATCGCTGTCCATAATGGTGGGAAGCCAGAGCCCAGCTGGAGCGGTTATTGATGTCGTGTGAGCCCAGATGCAGCATCTGCTGCTGTGCCCGGTCTGCCTGGTGAGCCTGAAAAAGACAAAACCTCGGTGATGTTGAACAAATGCCCTGATAGAGTAAACAAATGTTTCTACCATGCAGGACATGCCCCAACTTGGAGAAAAGGGTTGAGGCTTACACACGGTTTTTCATCCTCCAAGTTTCCCAAAGGGACCCTGTAACCAGCTTCTCCTTGGATGTCCTTCACCGCTCTCGTCCCAGGCATGTCGGCACACTCAGCCTCACACTCAGGATGCTGCTGTAGAAGACTCACAGCCTGACCACCCTCTGCCTTCTGCCAGAGCCCACAGCTCTGGGCACTGGGAGGAGATCCAGGAGAAACCTCAGCATGGGAACCTGCGCTGCTCCTGGAGGATGCACTGGCTAGGTAACGGCACGAGCCCTGGTTCATTACCAGGAGGAGCATGAGCATCAAGGACAGTGGCTCTAACTGTGCTCTGTCCTCAGACAGATGACGTGGAGCAGTGACGGGAGGAGGGGAAGGCAAATTCACCTCCATGCAGCCCTTCAGAGCTGTCTGCTGCATGGTCCTGGCAGTGGCTGCCTGCAAATACCCTGGCAGCTCCTTGTCCTGGTGTCCCCAGCTCTGCCAGCACTGCTCTCAAGCCTGACCTGTTCCTGCAGTGCCCTGTGGGACCCGTCTCTGCACAGGGTCCTCTCATCCCCTTGTGGGTCGCCTTGCTCCTCAACCCTTCAAAGATACCCATCTGAGGAGGATTTGGGAAATGCCAAGAGCTTGAGTTTTCTCAGAAACCAGCTCCTAAACATTTTGGGTTAATACCTTTCTCCACTTGTATGTTTTCCCTCAGTACAGTGCTCCTGCCGTAGCCCAGAAGAAGAGCAGCCTCCTTGGAGAGAGACACCCCTTGTCTCTGGCATCGCCTGAGGCAGGCAGTGACCAGCCCCTTGCACAAGGAAGAGGAGGGCAGAGCGTTGCCTCCTGCCTTCACCTGCTGCTCCAGCCTGCAGCCCTAAACACCACCCACCAAACACCGGCGCAGGCGACACAGATTTCATGACTGACACTGCAAAGGAGCTTTTGAGAGAGCACAGCAGGATTCAGAAAGGGCTGCAGATGAGCCTAGGCTCTGACGGGACTCTCCGGCTACTGGGAGGCTCCCTCTGAAAGCACTGCCAACCTTGCACGATTTGGGATCCTGGGCAAGGGCTGGAATTGTCTCCTTATCTCCCAGGGCTAAATCCTGCAGTGAGGACTGCACGATCAAACCCTCATTTACTGTGGCAGCATGCCCCCCCCCGGCTCTGCACTCACGAGGACTCTGTAAATAATAGGTTTTATCAGTTTGCAGGTTAAATTGAAACACCAGAAGGGACAAAAAGCATCTTGAATGAAACATTTCATCTCCTGTTTAAGTTTGGAGAATCCCATGACAGTAGACCTCAAAACAAATGTCTCTTCAAAGTGGAAAATAGGGGCTGTTTCCTCCCGAAACACTGGTGCAGGACATTGTGGCCTTCTCAGCATTTGGACTGAGGTTGGGTTTTCCTGCTCAAAATTATTCACCATGAATTTAAAATGGGTTTCTCCCAGGCTGAGCCTGTGCTGTTGATAAATAAGGTGTTTGCTTGAAAAGCAGCGCTCTCCCCTTGCTCTCCTACACCATCAACACGCTTCGCACTTATCCTTGGTCCAAGTAGAAGACTCAGTACCAGTTACAACAAGAAATCACTGTAGATGAAGGAGAAGACCAGGGAGGACAGCTGCTCAGATGCTCCTGGTGCATACAACTGCCTGGAAGGTGTCCCCAAAACAGCAGCATAAATGGATGTTGTGTTTCGCTAGCACTGCTCAGACCATCTCCAGCTCTCCAAGCATCAGTCCTCCACGGATCTCTCAGTTCTCTCTCAGGTGGCAGAAGGGGTGGTCAAAAGAAACGAGTGCCATGAAATTCCTCACATACCACTTCACATCCTGCGTCTTGAGGGGGAGCTGAGAGCACATATATGAACCCCTGGATTTTCTGTGATCTGTTCATGACCAGAATCCTCGACAGCTACATCCTCCCTGCAGCTGCTCTTGCACCTTCCCCAACTTCGGCTTCATCTGGATCCCTGAAGAACTTCTGGGGCAATCCAGTGGCCTGCTTTGAAGCTTAAAGGGCTCTTTACACCTTCGCTGCTGCTTTGATATTCATTATTTACTCTTTTGACATGTGCTTCCTGTAAAGCTGGCTTCTTTGCATGCAGTAAAGGAAACATAATCTGCAGCTGCTTCGTTACAGGGAGATGCCATCTCGGAGCTGCGGTGCCTGCAGATGGCTCCTATGGCTTTGAGGCTGCTCAGATCTCATTCTTGAGGGCTTAAGGTGATCACTGCAAGAATCAGCAAGGGAGAGCCTGCGTAGGAAGAGCCTTGAAGAATCACCCAGGTGTGCTGCTGTTATTTACTGCTTGTACTGCCGTAGCACCGCTACTCCCCACCGAGACTGGTCCTGGCTATTAGGCACGGAACGTGTCTCGGGAACAGGTATCTCCCTACCCTGCCGAGCTGAGCAAACGAGACAGTGGTTACCAGCACGCTGCGGATGGAGAGCAGAGAAGGGACTTGCCCATGCTCGTGAGGGGAAGGCTGTGACAGGGCCAGGAGTGAGAGAGTCAGTTGTCCTTGGTCCCGCTCTAGTACCAGGGATGGTCCCATTCCAGTCTGCAGGGGTGACACCAAATCCCCATTTGTCATCAGTGTTACCAGACCCTCTGGGAGACGCAGGACCAGGCTCCTCTGGGGATGGGCTCCTGCAACTCACAGCTGTAGGCAGATGGCAAAGGACAATTATTGGTACCTCATGTAGCTGTAGCAAAGTTGGTTCTGAGCAGCTCCCACCCAAAACTCGCCAAGAAGGAATGTGTTACTGCTGTTCACAAGTCGGATGCCGGCAGTGAAAAGAATTGCCCAAGTGCAGCCTGGCAAACCCTGAGAGCAGAGAGCGACAGGCGGAAAACCCACAGCCCACCCGTGACCC
>VZSZ01001999.1:139513-174625 GCA_013398815.1 Ibidorhyncha struthersii | reverse complement strand
CCGGGCTTCGGCGGGGGTTTGGGCACCTCTGTGCCCCCAGCGGTTCCTTCCAGGCGGCCCCGGGGCAGGATCAGGTCTGGTGGCGGGCAGCACCTAGTGCCTGCGTGTCCTGTACACCCCGGGTCCCCCCTTCGCATGGCGGGAATCAAGAGGATATGCCGTTTTCCACCCCGCCATCACCTCGCTGGCTGAATCCTGCCGGGGACTGAGCCCCTTCTGGGGGGGTCCAGAGCAGGACCAGAGGGAGCTCGGCACCTCCTGGGGGGTCACCATCCATCACCGGGGCATTTCCAGGCGCAGTCGGGCTGGGTGGGAAGGAGCTTGCGTCCCCTTCCCTACGCTCCATCCCCTGGCACCCCTAAAGCCCCTGCGGGGCTTACAGCCTGGCGGGAGGAGGGCAGCGCAGGCTCCCGCCTTGCTCTACAGGTTGGCCCCAGGTCGCAGCCCGATGCCACCGGTGCGCTGGGCGAGGAGGCGAGCGGAGGCGCGGGGCTGGCAGATTACGCTTCTCTCCCAGGGCCAGCGGTTCGTAGCGCTTTTCTGTAAACAGCGATGAAAGGCCCCATGTACAAGGGGGTTTCAAGTTTCTTTTTCCCTTCTTTTTTCTTTCTTTCCTTTTTTTTTTTTTCCCCCTCCCTCCACAATTCCTAGCCCTGCTGGTGAGTTTAATGGCTAGATCGGGGAAAGAACATGTTGTCAGCAGATTGTTGCCCCCAGGGCTCGGGGGAAGAGGGATTTTACTGGCTGAAGCTAATTGGCAGAATAAGCTGCCTTAAAGCCGATCAAATCCCATTACAAATGCAGTCAGGGACAGGGAGCATGAATCCTGCTACTAATGGACTGCACTGCCAAAGCTTCCCGACCTCGGGTGCGGGCAGAAAGTCCGTCCCTGCCGTGGTCCTCCGGGGCTTGGCCTTCCCAGGGTCGAGGCAGTGAGAGCTGCCCCACGGCTCGTGCCCTGACACCCCTCTGCTCGCCAGTGTGCTGGTGCTGGGGGGGCATTTGAGGGCCGAGAGGCGGGCAGTCTGTGTTGGTCCCGGTGCCCGTGTCCTACCGTCCCTGCAGCTTGCTGCCACGAGCACTGCATTTTGAGAGGGAGACTCGTAAGCTGCAAGATCACATGGAGGAGCAGTTAAGTCATGTATTCACATGCCCTTGAGCAGGAAGATTTACCCCGTAGCTGGCCCGGCCTCCCTTCTGCCCAGTCCCTCACATCTACCTCTTCCCCAAGCCCTGCTTTGCCAGGAGCAGTGGCTGTGCATGTTCAGGGAGGTGATGGAGTGGGAGAGGAAGCCTGTGGGAGAAGGAGAAAAGGAGCAATTCACATCACGGTCTTACTCTGCGTTCACTGCATTTTTCCTGGCTGCACCTTGCGGGGGGTGAATCTCTCCTGCCCTACACTTGGTGGGTGCAAAGGTGAGGAGCCCTGTTCAGGTGCCGCGTGAGTGCGAGCTCTTCTCCCGGCACAAGCAGCAAGACCCATCCCCTGGCACTGGAGCGGGCTGGATGCTTTGCGCCAGGTGACTCAGCACTCCCTGGACCGTCCCCCCCACCGCAGAGCCTCATTCACCAGCCTTTCCCAGGGCACTGCCTTGGTTGGGACCAAGGCATCCAACTCGGAGCGCTGAAGGCAGGGTCCCTGCACAGCATCGCACCGCTGGAAAGCTGAACTCGGCAGGTGGTTGAAACTGTGCAGACTTGTCCATTGGGGCTTCAGGGAGCATGCTGTGAAAGGGAGAGGTGCAAAGACATGTGAAATGGGTAAGGGTACATTTTAGAGAGCCCCCTGCCCTTAAATCCTCTGCTTGCTTCTAATTTAGAGTAATTTGCCTGAACATTGCTGTGCCTAAAACCCTTGAAGGCATTGGGATGGGTGGCTAGAAGGACACATTAGCATGTGGTCATTAGGATTGACCACAGTGCTTTTCAACCCAGGGAAATGTGTCCTTGCATTTTGTTCCTGCCTGTTCCTTGGGAGCAGGGGAGGCTGTGAGTTGCGTTTGCAGAGGGGATGGACAATCCCAGCCCTGGTATCTGCGTCTGCTCTGGGATGTTCCTCCTTCAGGGCTAGGGATGGTTGAGAGGACGCGTGTCACCTCCCCAGTGGGTGCAGGTCTCAGTGCAAAATTTTACTGGTCTCGGACGTTGTTAGCGCACCAGGCTGCAAATAGTAGTTCTGGTCAAGCAGCATCGGCTGTCCTACCAGGCAAGGAGCAGAAGTCTCCTTGAGGGCTAACGGCACATATTTCTCCTCCCCTCCTGCCAAGGGAAACCCTGTCAGACAGCCTGGGCACTGAGGGAGGGAGGGAGTCAGCCACCAGCTCTTCAGGTGGCTTTTACTTTGACTGTCAGTGTGCTTGGAAACCTCAGCAAAACAGGTATCTGCCTGAGTAAACCAGAATTAGGGAGCCAAGGCAGAGCACCATCCTGCTGTAATGCCAAGGGTTGCCCGAGGAGGGTTGTCCAACCCCATCCATATACGTGAGCGCATCCGAAAGGACACCTCCCTGCCGTGCAAGCCTCCTGCTCTGGGCACCAGCAGGAGCTGCCACAGCCCCGACTGTGTCTGTGAGACCAGGGTTTCCTCACAATGTTCCCAGCTCTGCCCTACTGTCACCCCCCTGCCCACCCCCTGCCCATGCTTGCGGCCGCGTCCCAGCCCCTGGCTGAGCGCAGGAGCACTGTGAGGTGGATGTTTTGACACTTCAACAAGTGGACGTGAGGAAACATGGCTCTGCCTTTCCTCCTGGCTGCACAGAGACATATGAGAACTGGCTGTCCCCTGTCACCAAACCAGTCACTTTGCACGAGATGGAGCCGCCGGGCCGGCAAGTGTTCACAGCGCATTGGGGATTGTTGCAGGTTTGCAGTGTGACATTTCCATTAGCAGCTGGGGGGGGACACGCATATGCCACCTTAATTCCTCTCCTCTGCTATAGCTCTTGGACTCTTCCCTTCTTGTTTTGAAGTGGGGCCACTGGGAAGAGAGGCTGGGGAGGAAGCAGGGACTTGCACAGGGACACACTCCTGACCAGCAAGAGCTGGTGTGTGTCTGTGTGTTCACAGACATCCAGCAAAAAGCATATTTTCTCCAGCAAAAGCTGGCTGGCTTATGCTAAGATGGCTTAGTATGGTTTAGTAGTCCAGGATTAGCTGCATTAGCAAAAAGCATATTTTTGGTAGTGTCACTGCATCTGTAATAGGGATGTGACTCCCTGGAAATGCTGCCCCCAAGCCTTAGGGTGTTAATCAGCGACACTAAACGCGGGGAAGCCAGAAGGCTGAGGTCAGAGTAACCACCCTGGTTTTGTTTGGCCCAGGAGGGATGTTTTGGGCCTTATGGCTTCAGGAACTGGATTTTGGCAGGGCAGTGGGACACGCAGAGTTCAGTGCGGGCAGGTGACCTGTCTTGGGCTGACTTCAAGTAGGGTCAAGGGAACACGGAGATAAGGTTTCCGTGTAGCTGTTCCCACTCTGCTCGAGGCAGCCTGCATCACCCAAAACACCGGCAGCAGTTAGGATTGCTTTCCCCTGCCCTCACCTGGGCTGTGGGCAGAGACATGTGTCCCTCCGTGCCCTGCAGGAGCAGGACCGGCCCCAGATTTTGGCTCTGGCCAGTTTTCGGGTGGGCATAGCAGCGGTACCCTGCGCCTCCTGCAGCCACGGGAGCTGTCTGCTCAGCTGCATTTCGAAGGCACGGCACAGCCCCAAGGCCGGGCGAGCCCTCGCTGCCACTGCTCAGATAGGGAAGCGCATCCTGACAGCGTTGCTTAAGACTCTGTAAGCATCGTTAGGAAGCGCAGCGCAATCAGACGGGGAACAACAAGCTGATGTACCAACACCTAATGTGCGGCGGCAGGCAGCCGGCTGCACGCAGCCCAGCCCTTGTCGGGGGACGCATCCCGGTGCCTGAAAGCTGGGGAGATGCAAAGAGTTTCAAAGCGATCGTGAAAGCAAGTTTTATCTGGGGTTTTAAAAGAGGAGCAAATGATAAATTGACCGCAACATGTCAATTTAATGCTTTTCCCCCCGCCTTTAAGTACCTTTGCCAGGCTCTGCCTCCCCAGGCGCTGAAGGGAGATGTGTATCGGCGGTGCCTGATTGCACCTCGGAGCTGCGAGGCTCCAGCTGGGAAGTGTCAACACAGTGGCAGCTCCCGCTGTGAGACCCTTTCTGGCGCTGGAGCAGGTGACACGCTGACATGGCAGACGTCGAGGGGGGTGTGCCGGGTGTGGGATCGCTCGGCATCCTCTCCCACATATGTCTGTGTCATTCCAGGGACAATCTTGTGAATGAGCTGCCCAGCGCAGCGGCAGGTGGTTAGAATTTCCCAGGTGACCATGTGGACCTAATTTAATTAGAGGGTTTAGGAAAACTCCTTTAGAAAAAGGGAGGGGTGTGGAAGGTTTAGAGAGGCAGATTTGAAAGGCAGGAGGAGAAGCTGTTGCTAAGTAGATCACATTCAAAGGAGGACGCAAGCTTCCCTTGTCCGGCTTGGAACTGGAAGATCAGGAAGATGGAGTATCTTTAAATGGGAGCTCATACCAAAGGCTGGGGAGGAAGGGTTGGGGGGTACAGGGAATGGGTTGTGGCAGGTCTTGGCCTGAAGGCAGAGGAGTTTGCATAAGGCTTTAATTTCTGAGGATCTGTGCAGGGCAGATGGCTGGGTTCCTGGCAAGCCAGACATGCGCGCTGCCTGCTTGGTAGTTTTAGGACCTCTTTGCTCTGAAATTCTCTCATCGTGAATGCCTTGCTCCCCAAAAATGCTATTTGGTCACTGTCTTGTTCCTCAGAGGAAGCCTGCTTCAGGTGCAAGCGGCAGGCAGAGCAGCTGAGCAGTATTTGGGGTTAACAGGCAGCTCCAGGAGCAGGAGCTGCTGGCAGCAGAGGAGAGCCAGGAGTGGGGTGGGCAGGAATGAGGCAGGGGACGGCAGCGACTGGCTCCCGTGCTTGGGGTTGAGCAGTGTGTCTCCAAAGGGAGCTGGGGAGGATGTGGAGCACCCCACGCCTGCTAGTCCTGACCGCTGGCAGCAAGGCCCCGGCCTGTCTGGGGACCCTGAAGTGAGCAAAGGGCGCCAGGTGAGTTGTGTCTTCGTAGCAGCATGGCTGAGAGGAGATCCCTGAGCTCCTTATGTTCCGCCTTTTAGCAGAGCTGCATCCTCCTCCTCCAGTATCTTTGAAACCCAGCTGTGCCCCTACTCCCACAGAGCACCAGAGAGCTGCCACAGTGATGTCTCTCTCCTTTTGTCTCTCTGCTCCAGGTGCGAGAGCACAGAGGAATATGATTATGATTACCTCAGCATCAATAAAACCTGGGTCCTCACCCCCAAGGCACAGGAGACTGATGCTACGCAGATCCTCAACTCACTGCTGAAGAACTATGACAACAAGCTGAGGCCTGACATTGGCAGTAAGTGTCCCCTGAAGTTCCCTGTGGCCAGGGGTGGTGACGTGGCCTGGCTGTGTCTTGTGTTTTCCGTGCTTTTGTGGCTGCTGTAGTTGGGATTTTTGGTGAGATGGAGCCATGCTGATCCCAGATGTCCCCCAGTCCTCAGCTCTTCACAAATGATCCTAGCCCCAGCTCATCTGCACTTGTTTTTTTTTCTTTTTTTTTTACAGTCAAGCCCACGTTTATCGATGTGGATATCTACGTGAACAGCATTGGGCCGGTGTCTGTCATCCAGATGGTGAGTGGTGTCGTTGCTGCTGGGTCGTGGTGTTGCTGCAGCTGAGAGTGTGGGAGGTAGCTGGCCCAGCGCTGCTGGCAGGTTGCGTCATGCTGGCTAGACATGGTGTGAAGGTGTTGTTGTCACAAGAAGAGGTGGATTTGTTTCCCTTCCCCTGGGAAGAGGTGCTCTGACCTGCTGATAGCTGGAGCTAGAAAGGCTTGACAGCCATCCCTGGTTAGGAGCAAGGTCCTGAAGTGCCCCTAGTGAGCTCAGCAACCCTACCATGCTCACATGCTCTCAGGGAGAAGGATGATGATGCTTTTTGGTCTCCATTGGCAATGTGTAGACAGACGCTTCTGCCTGGTGGCTTTGGCCTCTCCTGCCTGGGAAGCGTGTGGGCACCAGGATGCGCAGGGCAGGTTGTACCACCCTGGTTGAGCCGGTGCGGTGGTGGCTGGGAGGGGGAGCAGCGTGCTTCCCAGGAGGATTGAAATAGGTACCTGGAGATGGTTTCCATGGCAATGGCGTGATGATGTGAAACTTGGGTGCCCAGGCCTGGCCTGTGGTGCTGGGGAGGGGCAGGCAGGGTACCTCAGGTCTGACAGCTCTTCTTCAGTATGTAGCGCCTTTGATGCCACCATGACTGTGACGGTTTCTGCTCATGGCTTAGGACCCTGCTGTACCAGGAACTGCAGAAACACTCAACAGAGATGCTCTTTGGTCTGAAAAGCCTCCAGACCACACACTGGAGAACAACTATTGATTATTTATTTTTCACAGGAAACTTCCATTATTATTTTCCCTGTGAAGTAATTTTTTTCCTCTTTTCTAGCAAGAAACAAACCAGACTGCTGTCAGGTTTTGAAAGATTTCTTTGGCCTACTGGGCAGTGAGGTGGAGAGGTACAGCCAGGATAATTTGGCTTTTCTTGTCTCTCTCAATGCAAAATGGCGTAGAAACAAAACCAGCCCCTTTAAACCAAAAAAAGAAAGTTCTCAGGATGGGCATGTTATTTTTAGTTTCCCAAGCAGAAAATTTCCACTGAACAAACCCCTCTGGGGGTGCAGGAATGGCATTGTAGTTGTAGTACCATTTCCACTCCAAAAAGCATGTTTAAGCAGCTCCTCTGACTGGCCACCGCTGAGCATGAGCCTCCGAGCAGTGCCTGCTCATGGGCCACCAGATGGGCACCTGGCTGGGTGCTCGCTTGCACGATGAGGGCACCATCAGGAGGCCCAGCAGGGACAGCCTTTAGGGAAAAAATCTCCTTTCATTGTTTCTGTGGGCCCAGTCTCCAGAAGGAGAACCACTGCCCAAGCCACGTGGATGTTATCCCTGGCTGCCAGCAGATCCTGCAAGCTCCTCCATCCCATGTGGGTGTGTGGACATGATGCCACAGCGACAGAAGAGCAGCAGTGCAGGGGGAACGGTGCAGGGGCTGGGTGTATGCACCTCCCCGGTCACTGCTGTGCCTAAGGGTAGAGCATGAGTCATGTTATATAGGTGGCTGTCCCATCTGCTTTGCGCTGCCCAAGGATATGCCAAGAAAACCATGCAAAACCACAGTCCATGTCCTCATTCCTTCTCTTTCCCACTCATCCATTTACTTTACCCCTTTTCACCCCTGTTGGAAGCTCTTCTCTGCTCTCTGTCACACGAGCACGGCATAGCCACGCAGGTGGTAGCAGTAGAGAGTGGCTTATAAAATCCAGTCTTGCATCCAGAGTTCATCCATTCTCCTAAACGGAGATACCAAGCACTGCTGCTAATCCGGTTTCCTAAGAAACACAGCGTATGCCATGGTGATGGGTATGTGAGAATGTACGTACATCCACCCCAGTCTTTCAGTATTTTAGATCCACTGGGCTAATACCAACCATATATGGCTGCAGATATAGGAACTTCAGGCATATTCCGCATCTCCAGAATTTCCGTGAAAACCGGATGCAAGGCAGTGAAAACAGCCATCCCCACCAAGGGGAAAAACTGTTGTGTGAACTCAACCCTTACTAGAAACCAGAGAATCATATGGTAGAGTGCTGCTGAAGACAGCCCTGACCATTCCTAGAGCAGCTCAACCCATGCGTTTAGCTCTTTCTAAGAGTCAGCAGAAGTTTTTACGCTTCATGAAGTGGGGCTCCATGACTGCACGGGATCCCAGGGGGTCCCAGGGCACTTAATGTGAGCCAGGAGTGTGAAGGCAAGACTGGTGTTTGGAATTGCCTACATCTGCAGGGCTCTGCTGGGGAAGCTGCTGCCATGGGGCTAATCTACCCATCTGCAGCCTTCCCACCTGAGGAAGGTACTGCCATTTGTGGGAATGGCATGGCAAGGAGCTGCTCGGGCAGGGGAGAAAACCATTCGGCATAGAGACAGTTGAGGGATTTTGTGGCGTCAGTCACAACTGGCTGCTCTCTCTCTGAAGTGCCCAGATGCTACAAGTACAGGGGTCCCTGCTGGGTCCCAGCAGTGATCTGAAGACACCTCCATATGACTCCCCAAGTAGCCAGTGGGGAGCAGACTCCCCAGGATGTCTGTGGACATCTCTTCTTCCCTGTCCCCTTAGGTAACTTCCTAAGCTTGAATCTGTGATGCCCTTGAGCTTTATAACCTTTCTCCCCGAGATGCTGGGCTGATATTAAAGGTACTGAGGACAGCTAGACCCAGGTCTCGTAGCCTTGGGTGGCAGCTTTCTGCCCTCTGTACTCTGAATGCCTGCCTCCCCCTGCTCATGAGAGAGGCTATAGTGTCTCCTGAAGCAGGAGAAAAGGGCTGTGACAAAGCTGCCACAGTGTCACCTCTGGACTTGGCTGCTTCACTCGCTTGTTTTGTGTTTGTTTGCTTTTCCATGCTGATGCAATGAATTAAGTCATTCTGTGGGTCGTGCCAGCCACTGGCAGGCTGGCATCAAATGTATGATACAGATCGTCTTTGCTGGGGACATGTCATTCCTGCTTTGTCCCTTTTTATATAGCTTCTCACAACCTTCTCCTGGCTGTCAGGCCAGTCCCACGTGTCTGATCTTTCCCTTTCACCATATGCAACCTGAGGAAACGCACGTTTCTGAGGGAAGGGAACCAGAGTTTGACTCGGAGCTGGATCTCTCCTGAGCGTGTGGTGAGATTGCTCTCTGCCGCAGATACAGCGGTTCGTGTGGGCTGGAAGGTCCACTGGAGGGGAAATATCCCATTGATTCATTTAGGTGCATTGCGATGACAGCATCTTACATAAATATTTCTCTTCCACGTAGCCAGCCTATGTAGAAGATAAAAACCTAGTTCTGCTTTTAAGAAATATAGCAGCATTACTGTAACCGTTAGCTTGGACCAGCATGGTCTGAAGCTGAAGGCTATCGGATGGTTTGACACGCCGGTGGAACAGAAGGCTCCAACTTAAGCAATTTAGTTTGAATACTGGTGTCCTGTGATCTTGTGCTCACCCCTCAAAGGGTTAACTACTCACCGCTGCCTTCAGCCTGGTGATGCTCTGTCAGGGCTTGGAAGATAGCCCTGTGTAGCCACTGCTCAACCTCCAAATGATAAATCATGTCAGGATACAAAACTGATTCCGGTCCTTAAAAATGAATAGGTGATTTGAAAATGCCCTGCGCTGGGTGTGAATTCTGCATCCCCCTCATCAATCACTTGTCATAAATAACATTAACATTCAGGAGTCAGCAGAAGGCAGGCAGGTTTGGAGGGGGAAGAAATGTAAAGTGATTTCCTGGTATCTTTTGTAGACCAGAATGGCAGTCTTGTTTCCCATTTAGGTAGCTGAGCAAATTTTACATTCTCTCCTCCCTGGGGGAACGACCCTCTGTGCTTTGCCAGCCAAAATATGACAGTAACCAGAAATAAAGCTGGGAGATGGTTAAATGGTAGGAAGTGGGACACGGGGCTTAGTTGAAAGAGGATGAGCTGAGGGGGAAAAGGGTGCAGAAAAGTGGGACCATCAGGTCTAGTCCCTGCATGGACTGGGGTTTCCTCCCCATCCCCATGAACCTGTTGTCTTTGTGTGGGATTGGGGCACTTGGTGCTTCTTAGGGTGGTGGGAAGCTGTGTTTACACCAGCAGGGAAAGGACGCGCTCAGCCATGAGCCCTTCCAGAGCTGCCTGCTGTCACTGGGTGCCGGCCAGCAGCACCTCAAGCCAAATGAGTTATCACCCACAGCGCCACAGCTTTCCAAGCTGTGTCACGGATCTGGATGCCCAATTAGATTCCCATTAACACAGACAGTGTTCAGGTGTCCTTGGTATATCACTAAGCTGAGCCTGGTGCAAAGACCCACCTTGGTTCTCCGCGCATGCTTGCAGGAAGGGGTGCCAGGGAGGGCTGCCGCAGCAGGGACCGATGGAGGAGACTTCTTGGGTTCAATTTTTTCGCTGACTGGTTGTTTGCTGGAGGGATTTGCTGCTGGTTTTGTTTTGTAATGGCTTTATTGCTATAGATTATAGCTTTAACTGGTGTCAAGGGCACCTAGAGTTCTGGATCACTTTCCCTTAGGGTTGCTTAACTCTCAGGAAATGATGCTGTAGAAGTAAAGCGATTGCCAACTATTGGGGCTGAGTGTCTTTCAGTTCTGAGGATGTCCGTGAAGTGTCCATGAGAGCCAGCATGGGTGGGAATGGAAAAAGTGCTTCTGTTCTGAGCTCAGGGATGGAGCAGGTCCTGCCCAGAGCTTCTGCAATTCCTCCCAGAGATCAGAGCTGAATGTCCTTTTATTCCTTTCTTGTGCAAAACCAAGTGTGAGGCTCGAGGAGTTGAACACCGAGAACATAACCCAAACACTGTGGTAGCCTCCTGGCCAAAGTGAACAGAGACATGCCACGCACTGAGGGACCTGCCTCCGTTACCTGCTTCCTGTGTCTGGGATCAGAGGTGGTGCAGCCAAGACTAGTTCAGATGCTCGAGACTCCTCTCTTTGGTGTGCACGAGGAGATGCCTTTGTGTGCCAAATTCTGTAGCAAAACTTGATGACAGCTCTTCTGCTGGGATCGTGCACCACCTCAATCTCATTACTTAACGATAATAAAATGGAAAGAGCAAAATTGGCCTCTGTCATTCACCAGGGGCCAGACTGTGCTGCCTCTGAAGTGCCTGTGATTTCCAGGGGGTAGGGTTAAGCTCCTGCCTCCATTATTACAGCAAATTATTTTCTTAGCTCTGCCTGTGAGTGCGGGACTGGAACCCGAAGAGGGTGATATGTCCAAATACGTATGTTGAATATTCCCCCCTTCCCCCTTGAGGAAGGAGATGCTGCGCGCTATTAAATTCATGATGCCGTGCCTAGCTGCATTAGTTACCATGCAACACACTAACGAAATTGAGGATGAAGAACACATTTTCCCACGTCTGGAGTACTGCAGAATAGATTTAATAGATCTGCATGTATGGTGCATTTGTGAAAACACTGTGAAAAAGGGGGAGGGAGGAAAGGGGGAAATGTTTATTCGTTATCAGCTGATGAATAATTAATTTACAAACGTTGTCTTGTTAAATGTAAATTAAATCCTCATTTGACACACTTTATAATTTAGAAGTATAAGCCCAGCGTGAATGAAGAGAACTCCCCACTGACTGCTTTCATGTAAATCCTGAGGAGCCGGGGAGGGAGGTTTGGCTTTCAGAGTTAAAGCTGACACGGGGTAGTGGTGAGGTGGGGGGCTGCTGTGACCGAGCCAGCCTGGGGACCTGGAGCGCTTTCTCTTTGCTCGTGGGTGCTTTCTGTGCAGGGATAGCTTAGCGGGGCAGGGAGGCGGTGGTTGTCCGCACAACCCTCTTCCAATGATTGCTCCCTCCCTGCTCAGAGCTGCGGGCGGCCGAGCTGCCGAATCCCGGCTCTTTGAGGAAGATCCCCATCGATGCCACATTATCAGAGTGTGCAGCAAGCTGGCAGCTGCTCGTGACTGGCTGAGTTATCCCAGCAGCAGGGGCAAAGATCCCCAAGAGAGGAGCTAGGCTCTACGAAAACCGTGCGGGGCTAAGCCACCCTTGCAGAGAGCCCTGAGGCGGTTCGAGGCATCTCCGCACGGAAGCGGAGCTACATCCCAAGGAGCGGCAGCTGTGCTCGGTTGGAAGGCAGTTAGTGTGGGAGCCGCAGTGGGAAGCCTTGGGTTACAGCCCCGGTGTCCCGCTGTAAGGCTTGGGTTAATATCTTCATTTCTTCTTAGTAGATGGGGAAACCAAGACCGGTAATAATTGTCTGGCTCTGAGGAGCACTTAAGTCTTGATTATACTTAGCTTTGGCTGCTTTGGAATAAGTAGGGAGGAAATGAAATGAAAATGGCACACTTTTTATGATGCTTGAATGTGTTGCTCTGGAGCACAAGATAAGCCTATAGGTAAAGGAAATTTGTTACCTCCCCCCTTCTTCCCTGATAATAATAGACTCCAGCGGTTGCACAGCACTTCTCAACTGAAAGGACTTAAAAATGCTTCACAAATCATCTGTCTGGGAGGCAATAGCCCAGATGCACCCACTTCTAGGGTGGATTGCAATGCCTGAGGCATGCTGCGATGCTCTGCCAAGGACTGCGCGCTGCTCTTGGCCTGCCCGGTGTGCAGCGAGCGTCAGGCATCAGCGTAAATCTAATGAAGTCACCCTGGACATGCACTCGTGTAATGAGCTAGGTCAGGTTTGGGGCCCTGATAAAGATGCATATCATAGAAATTTAAGACGTTGGGAAACGGCCATTTCTGGTCATTAGTTTCCGTGCCTGAGTGATGGCTCAGTGCCGCTGGAGCTGCCGGTGCATTTATAACATCTTCACAAATACTCATTTGCTTGGAAAGTGTTCATATCTTGTGATTCCTTGATGTTCAGGAACAGTCACCTGAGCCCGTTCCTGTGTGCCCAAGTGCTAGAAGAGTGACTGTTCCACACGTAGCTGCTCGTGTTTGCGAGGCTGTGAGGTCAGGTACATGGAGGAGGGCAGCAGCCATCCTATAGCCATCATTTGTCATTGCCTTAAGAAAAAAAAATCATGAGGCCCCTGAGGAATAACACCAATCACGTGTGACTTGCGGGACAAATCACGAACTGCAGCAGAAGGTCTAGTGAAATAAATGAGTTACCGCCATCCTGAAGGTATCCCAAGAGCTTCCGCAAGTTTCAGGGTCTGCTCCCAAACCGGAGGAGGGCTGGTTTACTCACTATGAATAATTCAACCAGCTCCTTTTTTATTATCCGGAACATACACTAATCCCCTCTAGATATTTTCTGTGTGACATCCATGTCGGTATCTTATTTATAGGCTGTTTATTGTGCAGAAAACACAAGGAGTCCGTTATCAGAGAAAATGAACAAAAAGCAGGGGTTTTGCCTCTAAAATTTGGAGCTAAATAAAATATGAAAATCTGGACAGCAGCTTCCTGGGGGAAAAGTACTTTTCTTCAGAGATATTTCTGGAGAGCAAAGCCCTAAAGTTAATTAACATCTGTTCTCCCCAGTCCGACACTAAATGGGGAATGTGGCTGGAGTCGGTCAGGTTTCTGAAACTGCAGCATCAGTCCTGGCACGCAGGTGCCTCCACACCACCCACAGCTGGGGTGGCCTCTGGCCCTCGGGCAGCATGGGATGAATCAACATTCATAATTAAGTAAGCGGCTCTTGTACATTCCTTCATGAATCCAATTTCTGGCCTTCTGCTGGCAGGAATGGCTCAATCCTGGATTCACCTAGTCCCAGCCTTTGGAGAAAACTCCCATTTCTTCAGCCGGGCTGAATGCAAAGGGGTCTTGTGCCCTGAACCCTTGCAGGCAGCCCGGGAAGGATGCGTACTGTAGGTGCTTCCCGAGTAGCCTGTGTGCTCATCGTGCCCGACCTCAGAGCATCGTAACTCGTGATTCCTCACCCCTACTCACAGAAAACTTTTCTAACACAGCTCATGACCACCACAGCTGGTACGGGTCTCCCTTTCCAGAGGTGTCTGCCCCCAACTGGGTTTCTGCTTGTTAAAAGACCGTGATGACAGTTTTCCAGTGACTGGGAGACTCTCCTTACTGGGGCCTGGACCAGGCTGGAGGGATGTCCCCTGCCCTGGGAACCCTGGCAGCTAGCAGCTCTCCTCGGTTTGGTAGGAGCTTTTCTCTCTGGCAGGGCATTAAAAGAGGCTTTGCTGTGATGCACAGGCATGGGCACGGCTGCAGTTGCTGGGCGGTGGGAATGCGACCTTGCCCATCACACACTGGTAGGGATGTGCCTGGGAGATGCGGGCTCAGGCTCGGAGCTGCCGCGTGCAGCTGCATCTTGCCAAGAAAAGCGCGGATGCAGCCATCTCCATCACAAGCGCAGTAGCTAATGGAGTGGCTCTGCAGTTCCCCAACGGCCCCACTTCTTCATACGGAGACGTGTGTGCGTGGACAGGCCAGGAAGCATGTGTTTGATTTGGGTACTGATCTGTGCTCTGAACCTCATTAAATTGATTCTTCCAAGTCAAAGGGAAAGCACTATTGTGTCAAATTTGAAAGATATAGGCTCTGAGCTGTACCGATAGTTGTCACTTGATGGGCTGAATTATTTTTAAGGCAGAGCTGATTTATCTGAACTGAAGGCTTTAGATTTCTCCACAAGAGAGGTCTGGATATTTCAGGTGCATGAGAGCCAAGTCAAAGAGCTGATCAGAGGACAGGGTTTCTGGTCCAGGGCGAACAGCCAGCATCGTAGGGGAGGGAGTCTCGCTCTCCCCTCCCACCTGAGCCAAACAGCCAAAATTCTTAAGCATTTCTGAAGGAAAATGGGTTTAGGGACAATCAAAATATTTATGTTTAGTATCGTCAGGTTGTTTTGATTTGCTTTTTCATATGGTGATAAATTCTGTCCTGTAAGTAAAGCATGAAAACGAGTATTTGAAAATAAAAGTCAAAATGAGGTGAATCAAATCGATAAGGGTAAAGCAAAATATTTTGTTAGCTTACTGACGAAAAATAAGTTTCTGAATGAAATGATGAGGTTGAGGTAATTCATTTTAGGTTTTGACAATTTTAATTTATTTTCAACAAAACTTCATTTTTTCCGTAGAAACCGGTTCTATTTATTTCCTGCATCCCCAGATGAAGCAGTCCTACCATCTCCCCGAAAAGGCTGATGTGAAATCTGCCTGCTATAAATCTGTTATGAAATGGAGACCATTTCTCAGAATTCAGTGATTGTGGGTGACCAGAGGCAATATGCTTCAAGGACCTCTTCATGCCTCGATGTTAAAAGCTGTATATTCAGGCTATTACATCCCATCTCCGTGCACAGGAAGGGTTTAATTGCCCATGATACAAATTGCAAGCGAGCAGCAGTGGAGCGGTGATACTGCCAGCCTGAGCCTCCCCGTGCCACCAGAGCCGGACGGGCCAAGGCAGCACTTTGCTTCTCCTCGCTGCAACCCCTCGCATCTCCTCCGCGCCTCTGTGTCTTCAGCTTGGTGTCTCTTGTGCTGGTAGGAGATACGGGTTCGGGTCAGCAAGTGAGTGGGCAGGTAGATCTTCGCAGTCATCTGCCGCGATGCCTCACGCTGGTCAGCAGCAGCCCACCCTTCCCCGCTGCGGGTTTGCCGACACTGCAGCTGTTTCACACCAGCGCTGCTGAGACCGGCCCCACCGATTCCCAACGCAACAGCTCCTGAAAGCCCTGCAGAAATCATGCTGGCTGCATGGGGCACCGTGCGTGGGGGAACAAGTCTGGTCAGGGGTCCTGGGCTTGCTGTGTGCTGGTAGCATGGAGCTGATGGCAGCTGGGGACCCTAGTAAAAGCCTTGCTTGTCTCTCTTCATGTCCAGAGGGCTTTGCTGTGAGGATTTCTGAGGTTGTTCTCTGACCTGCAGTTAGCTAGAATGGCTCTCACTGTCTGATCAACTTTGCTCAACAGGAAAATTGCAGGCGGTGATAATGGCTCACCTGCAGGCAGATGCACGTGGGAAGCGTGAACCAAAACTGAGGCGTGTAGGTGGGGGAACACCTTGTCTCCACGTGGCTGGGGAACAGGCAAGGTCAGAGCAGGGACCTGCAGATGTTGTAAGCCTTGTTTCTGACACTTCCCCCCGATCTGCTTCTCTTTCCCTCCAGCTTTGCCAGTGTGCCTGTTACATCTCCCACACCAGACCTGTGTCCCTTGGTCTGTCATTCTCCTCCACAGACACCCAAAGCCACCTTAGTGGTGTAGCGAGAGGAAGCATTGCAGTGGGGTAGAGAAGTGGGAAAAATCTGTGGGAGTTAGCCACAGGGAGGTAGGAGGGTGAAGTTAAGATGATAACTGGCTGATCTCTTCATTTGCTCCTTGAAAAGAAAAGCTGAAGGCAAAGAGAATCATAAAATTAAAGACAACCATTTCCTTTCATGATCTGGCAGTGGTGGACTGACAGACCTGTCCAGAGCTTGCAGCCTTAGCTTGTCACATGAATCTGCACCTTGTGAGGAGACACGATGGACCCTGGTTCCCCCTGCCATGACAAAGAGTTACAGTGGTGGCATGGCGTGGAGCAGTGTGCCAGAGGGGTTTACAGAGCAAATCTCAGCAGGAGGTTTAGGGAGGGTTCTCTGCGGAGAAGGTGGGGGATAGAAGGAGCACTGGGAATGGGGATGTCGGGCACCCAGTTTGCACTGCAAGGGAGGAGTGAGCCATTGCGTGAAGCCAAGCTCTCTACCCGCTGCTCACGGCTGTTTGGGCGTGAGCTGTGCACGGAGCTTCTCGCGGAGCTGGCTGCAGGCTTCAGTCCGGTTCTGCTGCAGTGAGCTCAGGGGCTGCTTAGACGCTGGTCCTCTCTCACTGCATCAGCCAGAGGGGAGATGACAATACCTCAGTGTTGCTGCTATCACAAACAGCCAAAGGCAGGTTGAAGTGCTGGGATTCGGAAAGGAGCAGCAGGGAACGGGCTGTTCAGCTCCCAGGAACTTTGGACTAAGCTCAAGAGCCAAAGTTGTTTGGTTTCTTTGTATGTATGATTCTGAGATATACAAGCTCTGCCAATGCATTCCTTATACCTCTGTATAGAAAACCTGAGCCTTCATCTTTTTCACTAGTCCCCAAAGATGTGCTAAAGCCATCTAGGGGGGCTGGGGAAGGTCGAGCGGTATAGTTTTAAAGGAGGCATCTGCAGTAGGCTGAGTCTCTACAAAACAGTTGGGAGTTGGAAAAAGGGACTGGGAATAGCAGCCCCCAGTTTCTGAGGAGAGTCTTTTGCAGCTGTCAGGCGCCATGGGACGTAAGCAGCCCAGAGCAGAGCTCTGCAGGTCCTGTTTGCCCAGTGGCTGTTGTCCTGGCTTCCAAATGACCACCACCCTTGCCCTGAAGTGTGGATGTATGCCTGGAAAGGAGAGGCAGCTGGCCTGGTGTCCCTTCTGTAGCCACAGTCCAACCTGCTTTGCCCTTTGAATACCCAACAGGGGAGACAGAAAGAAATTGATCTTTGCAACCTGATTCATTTCTCCCAGCTGTTTTCCTCAGCCCGGTGCTCCCATGAAATCTCGTTAGGGCTGGGCTGTGATTTTGTGGTGGCTTGAAAAGAACTGCAAAAGGAAAACCAAAACGAAGGAGGGAGAAGGAGCTAAATCAAGGAACTGGCAGGGCAGGAAGGGAAAGCTGGCGAGCACAGCAAGGAGGCATGAGAGGCAACATGAAACGGGTTTCCTTGAAAGAGTCAGTGGAGCAGAGTACACTGTCCCCACCTCCTCCTTCATCTGGGGCCAGGAGAGAACAGTGTCAGGAGTGAGGATTTCTGCAGAGGGCACAAAACCCTCCCCTTTTGTGACAGCAGAACTTTCTCAGATTTTTTGAATGTGCTTTTTGCCTTGAGGGTAAGGATTAGAAAGGGATTTATACAGGCAAACAGTGGGTTTCCTCCTGGCCAGCACAGACATTTTGGTACAATGGGTGGCATTCCAGGGATGTGGGTGCACTGTGCTTTCTCAGGCCTGTTTTGGTGGGAGGAGGCTAGAGTAGCATCAGGGTTTGGGAGGTGGGCCTCTCTCTCAGGTGCCACCCTGGCTTACTGGTTCTTGGAGGGCTGAACCATACTGTCCATCCAGGGTCAGTTTCCTCGTGATGCTTCATGCCGTGTCGTGACTCCTCGTGTGGGGCAGTACATTAACCCACCACAGCCTGTGATTCATCTCCCAGGCACAGCGCAGCTCCCGTGGCTGGTGGTGAGCATCGCTTCTCCAGTGCCAGTTCTGGGCTCAGTTGGCTTCTCCGCCCTGTCAACGTGCTGCCTGTGAAGGTGGTTTGACAGAGCTGAGTGCTTGTTGGAAGGGAGTGGTTCTCACAAAGGAGGGCATATTTAGGAGAAGCCTGTAGTGATTTTCCTGCTCCTTATACTCTGTCCCTAAGCTCCTGTGACTGGCCACCATAGGAGGCTGTTGGGACAGAGGGACACTGCCTGATACTGTTTGCCCATTCTTATCCTCTCTGGTTTTGCATGCTGCTGTGCCATGCCATGCAATTCCTGCACTGGAAGGATGCTTCCGGCTCTGATCCACACAGAAAGCAGAGCTCCTATGGCTCCCTGTCTCTGCCACCCTTTCCTTCCCGTCTTGACCTCAAAGCACAGCTTCTGTAGCAATTTCTTCATCACTAAGACTGCAGTGAGAGGGACTTTGTTCTCTTTGCATGACAATCGGCATCCAGCTGAGATCACTAGACACCTTTCAATCCACAGGGAGAGGCAGTCCCTGTCCTGGAGAGCTTAAGGCCTTACTAGACAAAGCAAAGTCCCATGAGAAGGTGGGAAGAGGGTGGGAAGTGATGTGATGCTTGAATAGGGCCACTACAATTGAAGCTGTTTCTGTTTGAGGAGGACTATGGGCAGGGTGATAATGCCTTTCTTGCTGAGGCAGAGAAGCAGAGTGGTGAGCTAGGGACCAAAGAGAGTGTGGAGAGGGGCATGGAGAGAAAGAGGAGGAAAGAAAATTAGAGCAGGTAGTGAAGGGAAAAGAGGGAAAACACAAGAAGTCTGGAAAGATGAAAAAACAGCAAAGGGCAGTTGGGCTGTTCGGTCCCTGGGTATACGGGGAAAGGTGCTGAGATCTTTACAAAGGTCTACAGACTACTGTGGACTACTCTACCACTCCAGCACCCTCAGCCCCCCCAGATAGGGCCTGGATGTAAATGAGAATCAGACCCTAAATCTCAGAGGCAGTGTTGACACCCCCTAGTCCATCTGGTGAGCCAGTAGCAGCAGTAGGCTGTACTGGGGTCTGACAAAGCCAGTGGTGATGCCAGTGGTGGTCCCTTCTATATGAGGTACCACACTGGAGGCAGGGAGACAAGCCCAGCTGGCAAGCCCGAAGCTTAGGAGGATGCTTGCTCCAATACTTCAAAATTACACAGCCATATGCCTCTGACAGTTGAAGGCACTTACGTCATTTAATGTTTGGAGGACTTTCCTGCCTGCCTTCACTTCCTCTGAGGGCCATTTCCCCACAACAGGATACTGCTCTCATTCCTGCCTCTCCATCCTAGGGAGGAGGCAGTGAGGCTGCAGTGTCCGGCTCCTGAACCGAGCAGGATCCTGCAGGCAGCCTCATGGGACTCCAGCAGTGAGTTTTGTAAGGACAGAGAGATGGGGCAAGGAACATGTCAGAGCTGGAGGAACAGATCACGTTCCCAGGCAACAATAGACTTGCAGATGTCTCCATGGGAACAAGCTGACCATTCCAGCCACCCCTCCCCAGGAGTGTTTAGGACTGGACACCTTGGGGGATTCATGGGATCTCCTACCTTCCTTTGCCTGGTACAGGGGAGCTGCAACAGCTGCTCTCCCAGTCCTGGGCAGTATTGGACTGCCTGTCCCAGTGTTTCATTTTAATCACAGTGGGTGGCATGGGAATGGGAAGTGCAATTAAAGAAATTCCAGCTTCTCATCTGAATCTTGCCAAGCTGTCCTGGAGGAGCAATCTTGGGGAGTTAATTGTATGCAGTGAGAAGGTTTGTCTTCTAGCCCTTTCAAAGGAAATTTCTTTTTGTCTCGTCAAACATCCCATGAGCTTAAAGGACAAATAAACAAGAGCACCTGCCCGAAGTGCTAAGTATTCTCTTCCAGTTATCCTAAGTGCTTCTGTCCTCACATCTTCTCTTCCCCCACCCACTTTCTTCTTCCAGCACAAAGTTGCCTCAAGCGCAACATCGTAGGGAGCGTTTAAGCCTTTAGCAGTAAGGTTTGACATGCAAACAAGACTTTGGACAAGTGTGGTTTTGCTCTGCAAGCAGCCCAGGCATTTTCGAGAGATCATGGTAACTGGGCTGCATCCTTGTTTGCATCAGAAGGCGCTTACACATGACTTTCCACTCAGGCCATGTCCTGTCCCGTGGTGAAAAAAAAACAAATTAAAAGGAGGCAGCTCCTTCCCTGTGTTGCTTTGCATAATACTTCATTGAAGTGTTCAGTATCTTCTCCTTTAATTAATTCTGCCCCATCTGCCTATAGCATCCTGTGTCCGCACCTCTGCCTTTTTAGTAATAACCTCGTCAGGGACAGTACAGACAGACTGTGCTTCTATAAACCAGAGTCTGGCTGATGTCATGTCTCGACTCAAGGACTTTCCTTGATGCTTTGGGTAACGACTGTTAATCAGATGCTAAAATGCACACGTCTAGGTCACGTGCCCCCAGGGCTCAGAGTGAGAGGCTCGGTGTGCCGGGCTACATTCCTATGAAAAGAAGAACACGCACCATAGCAATCAGCAGCCGTCTTGGGGTTGCATGTGAGGAGATAACATCACTGAAGGACAGGAAGGGGTGGTACAAGGGAACAGCTCAGAAGAAAGGGTTTGGGGGCAAAAGAGACAGTCTGGGGCGGTTGGCTGTCGTGAGTATAAAAGCCTGTGTGCCTTTTAGATGTCCCTGCTTGCACATGCGTGGGAGCCAGCATGAGCAGAGGTGTGCGGGAACAGGCAGGTAGAGATCTCAGAAGCCAGCACTTGGTTTCGAAAGCCCTGTCCAGTTCCCGTCTGCAGAAACTCCAAGGGTGAGCAAGCCATGATTGGGGAGTTTGCGATCGACAGAGCAGCATGTACGGCATGTCTGTTTTGAAGGCTCCTGGCATGAGCACAGGACATGGTGATGTTTTTTAACAGTGAGTTTGTATTATAAAAAGAAAGCTGTCTCAACTGAGATTCCCTGGGCAGAGGCGAAAGACATTCAGACAAGGACAGCGCTGCCAGTGTTGCTGCAGAAGTGAAACAGATGGGAAGTTCAGTGTGTCACCTTGAAAAGACAGATCATCAGAGCTGTGTTCCTTTTGTCCTTGCTAGCTCCCCTAGTCACCCCAGCGTCATGTCCAGAAGGCTCTCTGGGGTCCGATTTGGAGAGAGGAGGACCTTGGAAGCATAATAAAACTTATATTCTCATTCTTTTGCTCTTTCTGTTGGGGAGACAAAACTTACCTAGAGCAGGGACAGAGAGACATCCACAAGCGAGGTGTCTCACACAACTAATGGGAGAACCAAGAGAAGCCTGACGCTGCTCAACCGCTCGCTGAAGTGGTCAGTGTCAGGCGTTAGTAGATGCTGTTAGTACATGTCCGCTCTGCTTGCTGCCTTTGGAGAGTGCTTGCACATGCCATGCTAGAAGCACATTCCTGCCCGCAAGCTGTGGGGACAAGAAGTTGTGCGTCAGATTTGAAGATTATTCTAAAATAAGGTTATTTTATTTAGTTATCCGAGTGTGGAGAGCGTGCCCAGACTTTTTGCTATTATTGAGCTTGTTCCCTGGGACATGGAGCTGGCTGCTGGGAGCAGCCCAGGGTTTGTCAGAGATGTTTGCAGGCTGGGAGAGATGTGTGGGATGTCATGGAGAGGAAAATGCTCACCTGCGCAGGGCTGTGGAGTTGCTGAACGCAGTTTTGTCTGAAGGGGGGATGCTTGGGCTGAGCCCTGTTTTGCAGAAGAGGAAGACTGGAGGAGAGGCTTCCTGGCTTGCCTCGAGCTGCACAGAGCGACCTACCAGCCCTTGAAAGAAATGCAGCCCGTTCCTGGGTCTCCTCCAGTAACTCGTGAGATTTTCCTGAACTGCAGCACCCCAAAGAATTTACCTGTAATACTTACTTTGCTTAGTTCTGTGATTGACAGCAGGGACCCATCAGATTCACGTCGGCCCACCTGAAATGCTGGCCACGCTTCCCAGGAAAGCAGCCTGCTTTATTGTACTGGGATTTGCTTGGTGGTGCAGAGGGAAGGGGCCTCTATGAATAAAGACAAATATCAGAACAATAAAAGCTGGAATGAGACTGGCTAGGATATTAATCTTTCAGCTCCACTGTTACTTAGGATTTTTCCAAGCTATCTCTCCTGCAGAGGAGACGGAGGAACCTGTTTCCAGGTCTTTGTCTCCTTTATTTGGAGGTTTTCTTGTTGCTGTTGAATACACGTGAAGTTGCAAAAAACACCTTTAAATCCTTAATTTTATCCTAATTTATGAAGACGTCTTTCACTCATGGCTTTGCTTCTCTCTTTGGCATTTGTCAGAAAGTTGAGCTCTTAAAGAACACAGAGGAAGAAGCTCATAGATGGATACAGAGGAACCATGGGGTACCAACTCCTCCGTATCCCACTAATTGCACCCTTGGGAGGGGTCAGCTGAACTGCATGCACAAACTTGCTTTGAGCCATTTGAAAAGGATCTTCCGGCAGTGCACAGCTGTGTTTATTTGGTGTATAAAGTAACCTGAAAATACAAACTGCTAATTTCAAGTTGTGTCATGCTAACCCCGCGAGTTTAAGCTGTTAGTCTGAAATTGGGCGGCCCTAACTCATATCTGCTCTGAACCCATGGTGGAGCTTAGTCTAGAGCAGAGTTTCTGGGGCCAAATCCAACTGGAAATAGGGGCTGATTTCCCATGTGTGTGCACATACACACAGACGTGAGACAGGAGCTAACTGGGGGCAGGCTGGATGTCCTTGCTGTATCAGGACGGGGAGCAGGGAGGTGCTCCAGGGCCATGAAGGTGAGGGCAGAGCGGCTGGGGCTGGGACGACCCAAGGAGCAGGGCTTAGTGTAGCACACAATGGGAACAGGGGCCAGCTCCCAGCTATCTTGTGCTGGGGACAGGCTGATTTCTGAACCTGTTTATTTTCTTTTGGATTGAAAATTTTCGGGTTTTCTTTGAAATGACTTTTCATGTGGAAAATCCATAGCTTTTCACTTAAACTACATTTTTAAAAATGAAAGGGTTTGAGAGTGCAGTAAAATCTTTTTGTTGTTGTTTTATTTTTTTTCTTCCAAGATGAAATATTCTTGTCAACTTCACATACCCTTATTTCCCACAAATACTCTTTTCCAGGATGCTTTTTTTTCCATTAAATGTTTTCAGATTTTACCATTTTCTGGAACTGGGTTTCCACCATCATCTGTGCTGCCCACATGAGGAAAACGAGGACTGATCAGTGATGTGCGGCAGTGCCAGGTGATGACAGTGACCAAGGGCCAGCAGGGACATGCTGAAAGGCTGAGTTGGACGCGAGCCCACACAGCTAGCAGCGGCGATGCCGCAGGGCGTTCCTCAGCATCGGAGAAACTCACGTGATAGTATTTAGGGTAGGCAGTCTTCAGTGTTTGCCTTACGGATAGTTTATTATTTTGTGACTGAAGTTTGATGTAATATTGCATGCATGCCAACATGTGTGTTCTACCCCACGTGTGATCCAAATGGCACGACCTAACTCTTAGAGCGATTCCTCTTTCACTAGCTCCTTCTGTTGAAAACACTAAAAAAGCCCGTCTTTTACAGAGAAGTTAACAACCTCCATGTGCTGCATAGCAGATGGTACAGTAATGTTGGAGGCGTATTTTACAATAACCTTTTTCCACATGGGGAAATTGAGGTATAGAGAAGTCTCTTCCTGATGCTTGAGAATGAATCAGTGGCAGGGAGAAACTACAGGGGTGCAGGAGTTCAAGAAACAGCACTGCCGTGAATTTTAGGGGCTGAACTTATCCTGCCAAACTTCCACTATTGAGCCTTGCTCCGCCTGGACTCTTCTGAGGTCGGTAAGAGTGTGAGGCATTTCCAGAAGACAACCTGGACTGCTTCATGTTGGGATCTCCGTCCGGAAGTGCCTACCCTAATGACTGCAGGGAATCCATGATCAAACACCTCCTATTTTAATCACCTTGGTTAGATGCCTACAGCTAAGCGGGATGTCATTAATGCTCAGGGCCTGAGCACTGTTCTGCAGCTGGTCAATGCAGAGCCGCAGTCGTGCAAGGTTCCTCAGCGCCAATGCAAACAGAACCAGATAGGAGCAGGTGCTAATGTCTTCAGGAACTGTCCTGGTTTAATCCCAGCCAGCAACTAAGCCCCACACAGCCACTTGCCCACTCCCCCTGTAGTGGGATAGGGGAAAGAATTGGGAGGGTAAAAGTGCTCCCAAAGGCCAGAGCATTTTTGTATAAATCTTGCCTCAGATAATTCTGAATGAAAATACATTTGTAAATGCCAACATTTCCCAATGGCTTCCCCACCTGGAGGCAAGGGAGCCAGTTCAGCTAATAAGTTCTTCCTCGTGAATAGCTGTGCTTATAATAGCCACTGAAATTAGATCAAACCACAGGACAGTGACAATAACAGCTCAGATTTTTCAGAAGAGCTGAATGACTTGTGCACTACAGCTTTTGCAAAGACTGGCTATGAATGGCACAAGAGGAGCTCTTTGATGCTGATCCCTTCTGAAAATCTGGGCTTGATAACAAATACTAAACCCCTGGGATAGCTGACCTTCCACTCTTCTGAAACATTAGCATTGGTTATCCCAGACCCCAATGATGAACTTTACAGCAGGACATCAGACCTGAGCAGCCAGCCCAGGAGCGAGATCTCACGAGTGACTCCAGTTAGGAGGTGAAACCGATAGTAGCATCTAACATGGATTTATCATTGCATTTTTAAGTTCTTTCTCCTATACCAGAGATATTGCTGAGGAGGAGCAATGTAAGCTTATACTGGCTCAAACAAGGTTTGCAGGGGTAGGGGAAAATATGCCAAATGTTGTGTTATTTTGGCCCCAACACCTGGCAAGGAAAAGAAAATGTCCCCAAGCAGAATAAAGTTAGCCCTTCCTATCAACGTAATTTTCTTGGGCTGCCATTACTCTATCCTGTTCTGGCTGTGCCAATGCATCTTTGCCTGCCTGTGGGCTCTCTTTCACTGTTTCACAACCTGATCCATGCCTTCATCACCACATACCCTATATCCAAGCAGTACCCAGTGCGATCCAGAGCATTCAGATGCTGGAATGGGCTCCCCCAACCTCCTGCTTTCAGGCAGCGAACATGCTTGTGCACTTGGCTATGAGGGCTGCTGCTATCCTAGCTCTGTGTCTCCTCATGTCTGTTTTGAATGAACTGTGGAGGCAACGCAATCACTTTGAACATGCTGCATCTGTCCCCATTTACAGCTATGTTAGGCCCTCATCCCCGTCACCGTCGCTCATCCCCTTCTCTAACCAGGGTGAAGGATCAGCCCAGAGAGTGACTCGGTGATGTGATGGCAAATGCTCTTTTCTCATGATCTCATTCCCATGCAAGGGATGTATTCGGTACCAATCATTCATCACCAGTTGGCTGACAGCGGAGTGAGGGCGAGGAAAATGAAGCAGGGAGTACACTGTCCTGCTCTCCCTCCCCCAGGCAGGACACGCTGATCCAAGGGAGCGTGCTAAGAGCACCACATCTACTTTAACGGCATGGTTTGGGGAGGTCAGCTCTGAACCAGCAGTGAGGGCAGCAGACGGTGGATGTGCTGCAGTCATAAAAATTCAACTGAGATAAATCAATAGATGGAGGAGGCAAATGGGAGGGAGATATGGCAAAGTCAGACATTGTTCTTATCTGCCCAGAGGAGAGAGGGAAACAATGCCTCCATGATCATGGGGGTTTAACAGGAGTGAAAGGGGGCAACGTCCAAGTCAGAGAGGAGCTGTCAGGAGCAGGTGATAGCCTTTAGTATGGTCTGGTGGAACTGGATTTGGGGGTCTGGTTCAGACAGCCACTGAGTGCTAGACATGCTCCTGCATGGCACTAATTAGCACCTTCTCAGGCAGGCTGAAAAAAAGGGTAAGGAGCAAATAGGCTTGCAGTAGCAAGCAGCAGAACAGTGGGCTAATGATGTTGACTACTGACAGTCCAATCCAGACAGGAGCTGTTTCCCAGAAATGCTAGTTATGGGTGAACTAGGATACCCTGTCTCTCACCAAAACCAAAGGTCCTCATTATGGTGGAAAGTCTGTTTTCTGTCTGCAAAAGACTCAAGATTTTGAACTGGTGGCACCAAAAGCTGAGTCCATAGCAGCCCCTGCCCCAGTCCCAGCTTTCTTTTCTAATCTTCAGCAAGGGATATCTGCCCAGGAACCCATAATGACCTGGTATTTCATACAAACCATTTACGGTATAAGTCCTTCAGGAGGGGATGGATTCTCACTGGGTTTATGCACAAGACTACTATTGCTATATGTACAAATTAGGTGTATGGAGCACTGCTGGGCTCTATCCTAATAAATAACAGAAAGAGCTGTCTGCTTACCTTCTCCAGTCAGCTGGTGAGTAGCTTTCCTTGCCTGTGCTTGAAAGGTGTAGCTGAACTTAGAACTGGATTCAGCCAATGTTCACACTGCCCCTTCATGCCTGTGCTTAGACTGTTTGGCTTGAGTTGTCCGTCCAGAGGAAGCCCAAGCCTTTGTTCATATGGGCTTGGCTTTCCAGGCATACATCAGGCCAAACATGCTATCGCTCAGCCCGCCAGTCAACACACAGTCTTTGGCTCTTGCTAAGTGTGCCATGGATGTCCTGACCCTGAGCTAAAGATTAGGCTAGAAAGGTGTCAGTGGTCATCAACACCTGCTCCCAGACTTAAAATGCAAATGTTCTGGCTGTGACTCTAAAATGGTGGCCTGCAGACCAGAGAACAGGGCTCTGCTTTGCCTGAATCCCTCTCAGAAAGACGTGTTCTTCCTTCTCTTTCACAGGAATACACCATTGATATCTTCTTTGCTCAGACATGGTATGACCGGCGTCTTCGTTTCAACAGCACCTTGAAGGCCCTCACACTGAACACCAACATGGTGAGCCGCATCTGGATCCCAGATACCTTTTTTAGGAACTCCAAGCGGGCCGATTCCCACTGGATAACCACTCCTAATCAGCTCCTCCGCATCTGGAATGATGGCAAAGTACTCTACACGCTCAGGTACATCGAGCAGGCACTGTAGCTGGCTGCTGAGGTGAGGGAACAAGGAGCTGGTCAAAGTAGAGGAGGTTTCCAGATGCCCTGGGACAGACTAGTGGAGATGTCTCACAGTGCTGATGGGAGTACACATGCAGTACTGGTTGCAGAATGGGCTTCCTCTTCCCAGGATGAAGGCTTCCAAAAAATCAAACTGTTTTTCTGTATCATACCTAGAAAAAAGACAAAACTACAAATGGTTTCCTAAACCAAAAGCCTTTAAAAGTTTGTGTTGGTCAGTCCAGCTATTTTGTTCTGATAATAAACATGTATTTTGTTCCCATAAATTCTCACTCCTATAAATGAATCTGAAAAGCTCTCTAAACAAAAAGGCTTTTTGAATGTGAAAATTAGATGTTTTTTCTCACTTTGAAAATATCCAAACATATGTTTTGTTTTTCTGCTGTTTTGAAATGTTTCTGCAAACAGACTGATCTTCAACAAATTAGTGTTTCTCTCTCAAGGAAGCAAGAATCCCTCTGTCACACTGCGGTGTTGGAATCAAACCACCTTCACCAACACAAAATCTCAGTCTCCCTCTCGCTCTCTTCCTCTCTCAGGCTGACAATCGAGGCTGAATGTCTGCTGCAGCTGCAGAATTTCCCAATGGACACTCACTCCTGTCCTTTGGTTTTTTCCAGTTGTGAGTATGCATATTTTTAAAATAGTTTTAGAAGGCAAATAGAGAAACCCCAGTACAGTAAAACTCTTCTGGGGAGACTATTCTACCTTCTAGCTACATTTTTCACCTAAGCTCTGACTGTCTTCCTTTGCCATTATCCGTCATGCCCTGAAGCATCCTCCCACTCCTGGGCTAGCAGAGTTCTTCAGGGACAGATTCACAGCACCTCTGAGTTTCTCCTTAATTTGGGTGGATGGATGGAGGTGACTATTTCACTGACCTTCTGGTCACTCTGACTTACTAGACAGAATATATCCCTTCAGCTGGCAAACAAATGGCACCCATCCCGCCTTGCATCTTCCCCCTTCTCCCACTCTCTGAGGGGACAGCTTGGCTTTCCAGACCTCAGCCCAGAGACAGGCCCACTTTCTGCACCCAAGGCCATCGCAAAGGAGGGGTCCTCAGACCTCCCCTCTCAGTCCCCACATGTCCATTCTCATCAGCAGAGAGGGCTGCTGATGTTGGCACATCTCCACTGGCAATTTTGCAGGGAGCCTTTCTGCACCAAGAGATTCCTATCTCCATGCGTTGGTTGGAAGTCTGATTTAGTCATCTCAGCTCACGTTCACCTCTTTCGCTTCCCCTGCCACTGAAGAGATACAGCTCACATGGCTCTGAGGTGCTTCAGAGGGAGGCAGCATGCTGAGGAGATACCATCCTCTCATCTCCCACCATCCCTCATTCTTTGCTAATTAACGGTACATGCCATACATGCTTGATAATTAGAAACACACTTTCAGTTAGCTGCCAAGCTCTTGCTCCATCCCTCCTCTGAGGAACTCTCTTGTAGCTGTCAAGGTCCCTGTTTCACAGTAGGCTTGTTTCTTTGTCAAGAAAGCCAGAGCCAGGAGAAGCCATGCTCCAGCCTGCAGGAGCCAGTTCTCCTTCTCTATGGAGAATGCACCCCTGCTTTTGCATACATACATCAGCTCCCGGGGCGAGAAGTACAGAGATAGTCAGAGCAGTCACAACCATGCCACATCCCACGTTGGCAGCTTTGTATTCCTGGTGTACTCATGCCTGGGAAGGCAGTCATCAGGAGTGGTGAAGGCCCCATGCTGCCCCAGCTAGGGGAGTCCTCTTACACCAACCCAAGTCTCATTCCCACCACTGCAGTCCTTAGAAAGGCTCCATTTCTAGCATTGCTTTTCCCGTCCCTAGGATTTGAAGTGGCCCACAAGGGGAGATGATATCCTTACTTCCCTTGCATGTGGGGATGCCTAAGGGAATCTATACAAAGGGCATCAGAAATACCTGCCTGAAAGCTTCACGTTTACAAAACAGCTAGAGTGAGATGCCACTGCTTTTGCAGTCAGGGTGGTAAATGAGGTGGAGGCACACGACATACTTTTTCGTTGATGTCCTTGCCCCTTTTCCCAGATGGCTACCCACGTGAGGAGATTATCTACCGCTGGAGGCGCTACTCCATTGAGGTCTCCGACCAGCGCACCTGGAGGCTTTACCAGTTTGACTTCACAGGGCTGAGGAACACCTCGGAAGTTCTCAGGACTGGGGCAGGTGAGGTAAAGAGAGACAGCCCACATAAACACCAGAGTGTTGGAGACCTTGTAGGAAGCAAAGGAGTCATTAGACAGCTCCACAGTGGTGGGGAAGGAAGGTCACAGCAGCAGAGTTAGAGAAACATAAGAATGAAGGGATGGACCTTTGCTAGAGGGAGCAGAAGTGGTGCAGATGAAGGGTGAAGGGAAGACGAAGCAGGGGTCGGCCAGAACCACTGATATCTGTAAACTGTGGGGTTCAATGCTGATGTGAATAGAGCTATCCCTAACTGAAGGGTCAGGAGGGAGAGGAGGTGGAGCTCACCTCTTGCTGCAGCATGTGCATACTATGTTATCCCTGGGCAATGCTTATAATTGGAACAGGGTGGGGAAATCAGAACTTGCAGGTCTCAGTCTTTCATTCTGTAAAGTTGTGTGGAGCTGATGAACACCTAAATTATCCTTTAAGAGGCAGGAACAAGGCTGCATGTGTGAAGAAACCAGGGAATGGAGGCCCTTCAGCTCCTCCTCCTAATAGCTCACATCCCCTTTCCTTCCCACAGACAACTGAGGAAAGCCACTTTGGGTTTCTGCAGGTGGGGTCAAATTTGTGAGCTCGTATTTTTAAGCTCCCTGAAGCGGCAAGCTCAGGGTAGTGTTTCTCCCACTCTGCAGAAAGCCGGTACTGCGAACACCGGCAGCCAGCCTGCAACCAAGGTAGAAAGACAGCACAAACTGAGACGAGAAGCGATGCAGTGGAAGTGTCTTGAATGCACCAGTGGCAGTCTGACGTTTGTAATTCTTTTTTGGTAATTGCTTACAAGTTCCATCCTAACCCTAGAGCTGTCTAGTGACTTTCTTCCAATATTCACTAGGAGCCTCTGAAAAAGAGGAAGAACCTCAGCTGTAAGTTGCCAAATGAGCAATTAGGATGTACAGCACCACATGCCTTTTCCAGGGGCAGAACCAGAGTCTTGATGAAAGTGATTGAAGGACACCTCCTTTGTCGCAGCTCAGGTAGTTAGTTGGCAAGCCAGGCCACGTAGCCTGTTACAGCTAAATAGCTTCTATAGAAAAGAAATCCTTGCAGCAATCATCTGAAGATGAATACTCTCTGTAGTTCCTTCCCTGAAATTTTTCCAGACAGCGCGCTTTTCAGTGTGCTTGGACACACAGCCAGACCAGTACAAATGCAGCCCGGTGGCCACGTAGCCAGCCAGCCAGATAGCCAGTTGGGCAACCACAAAGACAGCTTTTAAATTAATCAAAAAGACAGTAAGTCAGGCAGCTACAGAGCCAGCCAGGTAGCCAAAAAGTCCACTAGCCACAAAACCAGCAAGCCAGCCATAATGCCAGCGAGTCGCCAAACCTACTCAGGCAGCCACACAGCTGTCTGTGAAGCTAACAATCTGGGCAGCTCCAAAGCCAGCCATAAAATCGGCTGGCCAGGCACTTAAAACAACAAGAAAACCTGATCAGAAACACTCCAAATTCTGAAACTTTGCCAATTTTTGTGTTTTAGGAAGCCACGTGTTATGATTCCAATGTCTCTGTTGCTTTTTCCTAGGGGAATACATGGTGATGACAGTTTCTTTTGACTTAAGTAGACGCATGGGTTATTTTGCCATTCAGACCTACATTCCCTGCATCCTGACTGTTGTCCTTTCCTGGGTTTCCTTCTGGATCAAGAGAGACTCTACACCAGCCAGGACATCCCTGGGTAAGAGACAGGTTGTTGCATGTCTGCTGCTTGTCGAACTCTGCAGGGCCAGCAGACTGGCAGTGTTGGGAGTACAAAATATCTTAAAGCACTTTGCCATTTTCTGGCATTATTCAGCTTACTGTAGGACAGTCCACTCCTCCATCTTTCTGTTTGTAACATTATTGTCAAGCTCAACCGAATCCCCAGCTGTGCTGGCTTAGACTGCTGGATTATTTCAGGATAGCACAACACTCTCATATCTTGATCTGAGATCTGGCCACAGTCTTTTCCAAGTTGACAATGTGGTATTCTCATGTGGCAAAAGGGAGAGGGAAGGGGTGAGCTGTGGCTTTGCAATGCTGGCCAAAGGGCTCCTGTCCCATGGATGTATTCTGCATTTCCTCAGGACTTTTCAAGGGCTCAATGTAGGACGAGTGACTTGAAGGTTGTCGGGTAATGAGCAAAGTTGCTCGGCTGTATCCGTAGACTCCCAAGCTCTGGCGGGATGTGGAAGCCCTGTAGGTACAACCTTTCTCTGTCAGTCACACCACAGTGGGAGTCCGGGATGTGGCAATAGCTCTGCCTATTGTTTAAATTTTCTCAGCAACCTGCAGTGGCTCTTTGAGGCAGGAAAAAACTTAGGTTGATTGAATCCTGGTCTGATAGGCGCTAGAGAGGTCTTTACGAATTTTTAATGCACTTTGGCTGTATCTGCATTTTACAGCAAGCTCAGCTTCCCAGCGCTGTCCTTCCCATCAGCCCCGCTGACTTTCCCTTTAATTGGAGGTAGCATTCCCAGCCCTGCCTGCAGGCTTCTGCGGGGAGGGAGAGGAAGAGGTGCCATCAGCATCAGGCACGGCTATTCAGAGCCCATCTATTCTGACCATCTCTCCCCACCTCCCTATCAAAATCAATTTCTTTGGTGCCCATGGGGAGAGCAGGAGAAGGAGTGGGGTGTCATTTCCAGTGGAGGTGAGGGTACACCATAGTCCGTGGCTGGGAAAGGAATGAACAGCGAGAGGCAAAATGTTCTGCACGGCTGACACCCACTATGGTGGCTGTCTCAAAAAACAAAGGCAGGTTTCCCCAGGAGGGGGCCCCTCTCCGTGGGAAGGGACCTCAGCACATCAAGAGTAATGTGTTCTGTCCACAGCCCCTGTTGTACTTAATACAAATGATCCCCAGTACATTTCAAGCCCATCAGCCTACATTAGGGAGATGTAAACCGGACCAGTTCCATTGGCATTTCAAATATAAGGGAAGTCACATCGCATCTGCTAATGCAAATACAGCAGGAAAATATGAAATCTCTTGCCATGCTCCCACCCAGAGCCATTGGGGTGACCCCAGGAAAGGCTGGCACATGGATTTAGACGAATGCTAAAGAAGGAGAAACAGGTGGAGTTCCTGCTTCTTCTCCACATCCTAAAAAACAGTGGATGAGATCACAATACCAACTCTTGTAGCTGATCGTTTGTTGGCTCATGATACTTTATCTGTGGAAACAGGTCTGTGAGCATTACTGCTGCTGCAAAAACAATTCTAAGCCCCATTCAAGTCAAAAGAGACTCCTTATCATCTCCTACCCACTTGCCCTCTACATCAAGAAACAGATAGATTGTGAAGAGCTGTCTCTGAAGAATAGCCACGAGCAGGTTGAAAGCTTATGGGTAAGAATTAGAGACTGCAGCAACAAAGGGAACCTTGCAGTTGTTGTTTACTACAGGCCGCCCGATCAAGGAGAGCCTATTGACGATGCCTTCCTACTCCAGCTACAGGAGGCATCGTGCTCGCAGGCTCTCGTCCTGCTGGGGTACTTCAACCACCCCAACATCTGCTGGAAAAGAAGCACAACAAGCTGTAGGCAATCCAGGAGACTCCTGGAGGGCATTGAGGATAACTTCTTAAGCGAGGTAATAGCGAGATAGTCCTACCAGAGGGGGTGTGATACAGGACCTGATCGTCACCAAGGCAAATGAGCTAATCAGTGACGTCAAGACTGGAGGCAGCCTGGCTGCAGCGATCATGCACTGGTGGAATTCACAGTCCTGAGGGATATGGGTCAAGTGAAGAGTAAAGTCAGGACCCTGAATCTCAGGAAAGCAAAATTCCAGCTCTTCAAGGAGTTAGTCAATAGGACTCCCTGGGAAACTGCCCTCAGGGACAAGGGAGCAGAACAGAGCTGGCAGATCTTTAAGGACACTTTCCATAATGCACAAAAGCTCTCGATCCCCAGGTGTAAGAAATCGGGAAAGGAGGGCAAAAGACCAGCATGGCTGAGTTGAGACCTGCTGGTCAAACTAAAGGGCAAGAAGGAAATGCACAGGTAGTGGAGCAGGAACAGGTATCCTGGGGACATCCTGGCTATAGGGACACTGCCCAGTTGTGTAGGGATGGGGTCAGGGAGGCTGGACCCAGCTGGGGTCAGCTGGAGCTGAACTTGGCAAGGGATGCAAATAATGAGGGCTTCTATAGGTATGTCAGCCAGAGAAGGAAGGTCAAAGAAAGTGTACCCTCACGATGAGCAGGACTGGCAAACTTGGTGGTAACAATGGACGAGGAGAAGGCTGAGGTACTCAATAACTTTTTTGCCTCAGTCTTCACTGGCAACCTCTCTTTCCACACCTCTCAAGTGGATGGACCACAAGACATGGTAACAATGGACGAGGAGAAGGCTGAGNAAGGTCAAAGAAAGTGTACCCTCACGATGAGCAGGACTGGCAAACTTGGTGGTAACAATGGACGAGGAGAAGGCTGAGGTACTCAATAACTTTTTTGCCTCAGTCTTCACTGGCAACCTCTCTTTCCACACCTCTCAAGTGGATGGACCACAAGACAGGACTGGGGGAGCAAAGTCCCTCCCACTGTAAGAGAAGATCAGGTTCGTGACCACCTGAGGAACCTGAACATACATAAGTCTATGGGACCTGACGAGGTGCATGCCAGAGTCCTGAGGGAATTGACTGGTGTAGTTGCCAAGCCACTCTCCATGACATTTGAAAAGTCTTGGCAGTCAGGTGAAGTCCCCAGTGACTGGAAAAGGGGAAAAATTGCACCCATTTTTAAAAAGGGTAGAAAGGAAGACCCTGGGAACTACAGACCTGTCAGCCTCACCTCTGTGCCTGGGAAGATCATGGAACAGATCCTCCTAGACGCTATGCTAAGGCACATGAAGGACAGGGAGGTGATTCGAGACAACCAGCGTGGCTTCACCAAGGGCAAGTCCTGCCTGACCAACCTAGTGGCCTTCTATGATGGAGTGACTACATCAGTGGACAAGGGAAGAGCTATGGATGTTGTCTGTCTGCACTTCTGTAAGGCCTTGACATGGTCCCCCACAACATCCTTCTCTCTGAATTGGAGAGTTACAGATTTGATGGATGGACTGTTTGGTGAATGCGGAATTGCTTGCATAGTCACATCCAGAGAGTAGTAGTCAACGGCTCAATGTCCAGATGGAGATCAGTGATGAGTGGTGTCCCTCAGGGGTCCGTATTGGAACCAGTACTGTTTAATGTCTTCATCAATGACATTAGTGGGATCAAGTGTACCCTCAGCAAGTTTGCAGATGACACTAAGCTGCACGATGCAGTTGACACACCTGAGGGACCAGATGCCATCCAGAGGGACCTGGAAAAGCTCGGGAAGTGGGCCTGTGTGAACCTCTTGAGGTTCAATAAGGCCAAGTACAAGGCCCTGCATCTGGGTTGGGGCAACCCCTGGTATCAATACAGGCTGGCGGATGAAGGGATTGAGAACAGCCCTGTGGAGAAAGACTTGGGGGTCCTGGTGGATGAAAAGCTGGACATGAGCCAACAATGCGCGCTTGCAGCCCAGAAGGCCAACCATATCCTGGGCTGCATCAAAAGAAGTGTGGCCAGCAGGTCGAGGGAGGTGATTCTGTCCCTCCACTCCACTCTGATGAGACCCACCTGGAGTACTGCCTCCAGCTATGGAGCCTTCAGTACAGGAAAGACATGAACCTGTTGGAGTGGGTCCAGAGGAGGGCTAAAAAAATGATCAGAGGGATGGGACACCTCTGCTATGAGGAAAGTCTGAGAGAGTTGGCGTTATTCAGACTGGAGAAGAGAAGGCTCCAGGGAGACCTCATAGCAGCCTTTCAGTACTTAAAGGGGTCTAATAAGAAAGATGGGGACAAACTTTTTAGTAGGGCCTGTAGTGATAGGACAAGGGGTAATGGTTTTAAACTAAAAGAAGGTAGATTCAGACTAGATATAAGAAAGAATTTTGTTACAGTGCGGGTCGTGAAACACTGGAACAGGTTGCTCAGAGAGGTGGTAGATGTCCTATCCCTGGAAACATTCAAGGTCAGGTTGGACGGGGCTCTGAGCAACCTGATCCT